>ML795403.1:139971-175130 GCA_009831015.1 Picea engelmannii
CCTATGAAACTATTTCATAATTATGAATTACTAGTAAATCCATCATTTCAACTATTAACATATTAGTCACAATGAAATGTAGCACATGCATGCATTCACACAATGCATTCAAACATATGTGCCAACACATATGTGTGCATAACCACAACTTGCACACTGAAATAATCTGCTTATGCTTATTCACTTGGTGCATCATTGCATTAGTTTAGGGATACCCTAGTCTTATGTCGTGCATTCCACCATTATAAGTTGGAAGGATTGACCAACACCTTGACCTTCCTCTTTATCCCAACAAAACACTAAGAATATATCCTTTCTCTACTAAATATTCCCTTAGACATACTAGAAGGCCTTTCCTTTCTCTGACCAATAGTCCCTCAAGAAACCCTTCCCCTCTAATGGTGTATTAGTGTTGTTGGCAAGATGGTTATAGTCAAGGACATCGACACAAGTAGGGATACCATTAGATAACTGTGTAGTGATATAACCTTTCCATATCCAATAACACTATGGCCTAACACATGGCTATCCGATATGGCCTCCATTCCAAGGAATGAGTATAAATACTCATTCACTCTAGTTCTTAGCTTTTAACTAGCACAACCTCACATGACATTATATTTCATATGAATGCATTCTAGATTTTAAACAATCTTGTATGTCTAGGCTTCCTACGTTTATCATACCCCACCTGGGTATCGTTCATACAATGCATTCAATCACCTAAACCTATCAACTTATGATAACAAATCATGACCAAAGGAATTCTTACCCAAATTCACTTCAACACCTATGCAATATACGCATAAATAATTCAATACATGCATGGACTCCATCAACATATCTAACATTACTTGATTAGTTGGTTTCTTATGGAGGCTTATCCAATCCTTTCAACAACCCTTGATTAACATTTCTTGTCCTTATCCTTTATTCACCAAGCTAACTATCACATGCAACAATCTCATCAACATCATCAACCATGCTATCAACCTTTTTTGGTTACACAACCATCGCCAATCACATTTAATCATTATGCCATACTCATTACATATGTACAACATAGTACTCTTAGGCAATATGACATTTCACATGTATGCACAAACATATCTATAATATGCACTAAGCATTACCTTTCAATATGCTCACTATTACATATGCATTCCAACTATCCTTTCCCTTGCATTTCCTAGCATTCCCATGCCTACATATAACAACTTCATCATTCTTAAGAAATATAAACAATGCTATAAGAGAAGAGTTAAAGGAATTCTCCCTTCCAATTCCTCTCCATGGCTTGGAATTCCTTATCATAGTTTATACAATTCCAGAGGCTTACTACCAATCACACAATGGATCATTAGCTATGATCTTTTTGCCCAAATAGAGTGCATACACATTTATACTTTCTACCTTTAAATCTTACAATTGTACTTCTTATAAACAAAATAAAGTTAAAGGTGAGAAAAGCTCCCTCATTATCATGGTTTCCTTGCTAGCCAAGTTCACCATTTGTTGCTACAACAATTTCCTTAGCATCATGTAGCTTCATTTATCATTTCCATGCTTCCTTTGCTATCTTTGGTCATCCTTAAATCCCATTAGGAATTGGGAACATTTTGTTCTTTCACTCTAATCACCTTTGCATCGTTGCTCCATTTTCTTAAGCAATTCCATCCAAGTGCAACTTGCGCATTCGTCATTTCCAACCCATATACCATATCGATATTAAATCCTCAACATCTACTTCCTTTTATTGGCCAATATTGTCCCAACTTTAGCTTTGCCTAGGCCTTCCAACACTTTATAGTGCTACAATTATTGCCATTCTAGATTCACATGGACTCCTTTCAAAGTCCATTCTCTTTTGCAAACAATGGGAATCTTAATTACACATTCAACACTTCATATTCCTTCTTATACTTCTCATCTGGATGCCATTGCAATTCTTATGTTCCTCTTTGATTTGCTAAACACTTGTATATTGATATTTCACTCAATCTTCTCTACCTTTTTTCTCATCTATCAATTCTCATTCACTACTAGAATCATTCCCTTAATGCTACAATATCCTCAAACATATGATATATCGTACTCTTTCTTATCTCCAATTGCCTTTTGAATTTCTTCAATTCTACAATCTTGCCTTTCATTTCCATAGATAATTTCTTTGCCAAGTCCAATTCTATCTACCAAGAACCATCCATACGATCGAGTACTTTATTCCACCATTAACATCCTTCAAATGAATTAAAGTTCATCATTTTCTTCTCATCTCTTACACATAAGTTTATGGTTCATATCTTGCAACTCTTCTAGGCATCCACATATCCTTCCCACACAGATGGTCCACCCATCACATGGTTCATCAATCACTTCACATACATATTCTCTTTCCTTGGCAATTCTCCTTTATCATCCAAGCTCTGTAACCTTCATCACTATTTCCTAGTTGTATATAACAATTGCTTCAATGATTAGGAACCTCATAGTGCTACTCTATAGGTTGGTGTCCATCATACCTTTCCTAAATAATATTTTGTGACATATAATAACCAACTCCAATAATCAAGGGTCACCATGGGTCTTATTTGAATTCAAATTATACATATTGATCACAATCAATAACCTGTATGCATTCTTATTCAAGACTTTAGTAACCATTCTTGGTCCAACCTTCAACTTGCTAGCTAATATGCACCTTGGACTACCATGCTTTTATCCATCTAATTGTGCCTCCACTCCACTATGCAAGCACCATCATGAATTGTATGCATCCATCCTTAGTCAATTCACCTCTGGTACACTCCTATATCACCATACAACTTTTTCCCAAAGTTAGGATACTTTGAAGATTATGCACCTTGACAATTATATTGTTCACTCAATCCCAAAGGCTTTGTTCTAATAACTTTTTGAAATAACTAGAAACATCTTTTGGAAATCAAAACCTTCTATTATATTCTCCTCTACATTACCTATCCAATGACTATAACCATGCTCAATTCCAAGCTCAGAGATAAAATTTACAAGCCTTTGAAGTTGCTAAATTTTGCCCAATTTTTGCACTTTTTCCATTGGTGCATTCAATGTTGGAGATCGATTTCTACAACCTGTAGAAGAAAAATTAGCGAGAAATAGAAAAAAACATTGTATAAGTTACATATACTACTTTTGATTATGAACACTCAACAACTTTTATATCAATGATTCAATGCTTTAGTCATTTTCTACATAATTATAAAATTTTCAATTTTTCCCCTTTTTGCACTTTTTCCAAACTCAAAATTTTTGGTGAAAACTACGATCTTTCAAACAGAGAAAAAATGAAAAATTTTCACCAGGAAAAAGTTGTCCAAATCACTAAGAAGATCAAATATTGAGTAGGAAACTTTTTCCAATTTTGACATCTTGGGTCACTTTTCCTCTTAAAGTTTCTAAAATCCACCCAAAGTCTTCAAGAATAATGGATTTTGGCATGCTTTTGCACCTTAACTCCAAATGATTTGGAATTTGGCCAAATGTTCAACTAGTTTTCTACATGCGGACCCACATTCTTCACTGTTCAAATTACATGCTCAATTGAGCTTCTTACAATGAGTACGAACTGATCCTTCGAAAATTTCTAATTGCCATTTTTTGGAATTCTTGAGCCGAATCTGCCAACACTCATGTATGGAACTTTTATAGTCCTCATCATTATGGACTTACATTTGAAAATTTCATCCAATTTTGGCCTTATATGCTCATATTATGGCCAAAACAAGGAATTGTCTCTAGACTTTTTTTTAAACAATTTTTTTCTTCTGCTAATGTGTCATGACATGTGTGCAAAGATGTGGCACTAGTGTCCACATGTCACTACCTACAAACTGTATGTCACCTTCCTTTATGTTTTCCTGACCCTTGGTGATTCCTTGTTTGGAGGTTATGCCACAATTTTTAACACTAGTGAAAAAGAATCTCGTGAGCCAATCTCAACCGTTTTTTGGCAGGTAGGGTTAATCTGATCCATTCTCAACTTCCCCCCCGTTGGATTCTCCTCTTTTTACAAAACTCTTTGGGCCAATATCCACCATAGATATACTTATATGATTAAATCTAAGCCATTCACGACATTTCCAAATCTTTAAAACCTCGTTGAACTTGAATCTTGCAAGAGCCTATTGAGCATCAATCTGATTTTCCAATGGGATCTTGGTCATTTCTGCATTTCCAAAATATTGAAATCTAGATGAGCTAGAATCCCATGAGAGCCTACCAACCATTGATCTCATTTGTTGATGGAATCTTGGTTGTTCATGGAAATTCATCCCATAAAACCTCCTCTCTTCTAGATTCTTTGTGACGACTTATCAACCATCGATTTAACGGGCGAATCTAATATCAACTATTTGCAACATTTCATTTTCTTCTTTCCTCCGACATCCCCAAACACCAAATTGCATTGCCAACCATCAATCTAATTTTCTCAATTTAATATGGGTCATCTATGTCATTCATGTTGCCATACAACACTAAAATCAATCAACATCATTGGCTCTAGTGGGTTAACTATGGATTGTTGATAATCCTCTTTTCCCTGAATAGAACTACGACACCATTATTTGGCAATTCGAGGTTCTATCATATAACATAATTGAACATTTTTACAAATTGTACATTTTCCCCAATTTAACATGGAACCAAACTTTGTTTTTCGTACTTATAACCAATAGTTCTTCCATAGCAAGTCTATATGCTCTATCGAGAACATAATCTAGCACTTCAAGCCATGAAATTCTTTTTCAATTATGACCTTATATACTCTTCTTCACTAGCATTTTGTCAAATACTTTTTATTGAAACTCAAATTCTTCTTATAGAGTCTAATTCTGGCCCATACAACCCCAGTTTCATAACCAATGGCTCTGATACCATTCTATAACATACCCAGTTATCTAATTAAGCTATAATAATCATATTTACATGGAAATTGTAGGAAATTACAATATAGCAGTGGAAACAACATTGCCTACTCCAAATTCATCTATTACCCATGAAAGCATTCAACCAATTAACATATATTTCATAATTTTTAATTATACGAGAAATAATAATAGCTAATACATGGGAATTTATAACAACTTGCATATATAGTCACTTCCTATATAAACAAATTAATTTTCTCCATGATTTTGGTATCTCCTAAGATACCCACAATTCCCATTACATCCATTACACATAGTTGCAAAGCAAAGGCATAATTATGCCCTCTACATTACAAATATGGATATAACAACCTTTATAATCAACACATAAATAACTGCCAAACAACCTAGATTTGTATTCTTAAGCCAATACTAATTTCTACCCTTGCAACTTCATCAAATAAATACATATGATCATTTACAACAATACCCACAAATATAGTCATAAACATATTAATAACAAGATTGAACTACTTATATGTTATAAGCTGCACTTGGGGAAATAGCTCCATGGGAGTGTTTTTTCCTCCCTATCATAGGCACTAGCTCAAGTAGGTGCCACCCTCATGCTAGGCAATGGAACGACAAGGGTGAATTTACATGCTATGGCTTTGTTTTTCTCACTCGGCTCCTTATCTAAACATCTTAGCAAGGGAAATAACATTTCAACTTATTTCTTTTACAACATCTATCCCACTCACCAGCCTCTCTCTCCCCCTCATCCCTACTCAACACAAGGATGGGATTACCTTCATTGCTAAATAGTCCCTCTTGCTATCCCACTTCCCTCTATTGCCACAACACAAAATAGCTAGGAAATCTCAATTGCTAGGAACTAGGGAATCTCAACTATAACAATTACACATACTCTCAGCCATCACAAACTAGCATGCATATTCTAGGACCAAAATACCAATATCCCCTAACCATTATTAAACCCTTAGAGAGTGAATGAAAATAATTATTTTTCCCAAAGGTTAGTCATTCCTTCTCAAGGCTTGCATGCAAACTCGACTTGCATGAGGAAATGTGCCCACCCATAAGGCACATAATAGGGAGCCTTAGGGAACTAGACACTTGGCATCAATATTAAAATATTATTGATTTGAACACCTCTATTTCCCTCTCGTTGGTTCAATGCCCCCATGGTGATCATAAGAAGTTATCACCACCAGTTGCACCTATTTATTAGTTTATTATTTATATTATTAACTCAATTATAATGAAATGGTATTTCACTTACCCACTTACCATATACTTACAAAACATAATCATATTATTGTAAGTAGAGTGTTTTAATGCTCTTGCGGATGCATACAACTATGTTATACATTATGAAACCTTTAGGAGAGAAGGTAAATAACATTTGGATCCAATTTGGCCCTTACATAATCACTACTTCATATATCAATGCCATCCTCTACTGAATGGAGATTTTTTAAGCTAAGCAATAAATATAGTTTGGTTGGAAGTCCTAAAAGGATTGAAGAAGCTTGAAGCCCCTTTCTAAAAAATGAAAAATCCAATATTCCAAGGCCCACCATAGGAGTGGGACCAAGAGGCATTACTATTATAGTTACAACTATTATGGGTTTGTGCTTGTTCTACTGCACAAACAAATGCGTAGTCCTTGGCCCTTTGGAAAGTGGCCTCTACATTCATAAAGACATAGTCCATGATAAAAAGGTTCTTGATATCAATAAGGGCATACTCCATGGCCCTTTGTAAAGTCCCCCCTACATTCATAAATCCAAAAGGCATCCTTATGTATGCAAAGGTGCCCCACAAAGTTGCAAATGTCGTCTCCAACACATATTCTGGATCCATCATGACTTGGTTGCACCCTGAGAAACCATACAACATGATATCCTCTCAAACCCTACCACCTCTTGTATTATCTGATGGGTAGTTGTATTTGAGGGATGCTTTATTCATGTTTCTAAACTCCACGTAGATATTTATTTCCCCATTTTTCTTCTTGATGGGAACTATATTTGCTACCCATTGGGAATACCTCATAGGTATGATGATTTTAGTGTCACAAAACTTCTTGAATCTTTTTGTATAAAAGGGCAGAGTAATGGATTCGACTGCCTTTACTTCTGTCTAAATGGATATGCTTCCTCTTTCAAAGCAATTTGGTGCTAGAAAATAGAAGGGTCACATGCATTCAAATATTCATATCTCCATGCGAATACATATTTGAACTCTTAGAACAACTTGACATACTCTTCTCTTTTAGTAAGAAATAAATTCTTTGACAATTTGATAAACTGAGGATCCTTTGTGGTGCCTAGATTGCAATATTTTGCTTTTGATAATTTTAGTTTGATGTAGGGATTTAGAAACACATCATTTGAATCAAATAGTCTCTCCAAAGGCATTAGGCCTCTATGGAGAAAGTTTATCTTTAGCTGAATAAATTTCTATCCTCCAATCATGTCAAAATTAGTGCGATGGAATGGCTAGCCTATATCCAAGTCCCCTTCTTCTTATTCTTCCCCATCTGAGTCAATATTCGTATATGCACACTCATTTTCCATGTTTAGAGATATTTCAATTTGAGCATCATCTTCAAACATTTGACATTGTTAGGAACAACATGTTTGTGCATAACCTTAATGGAATAAGATAGGTGAACCAAATTTGGAGGAGTGAAGTCAACAACAGATCTAGCCAAGTTATCTTCCCTACAATTATATTCTCTTAGGGAAATAGTGATGTCTACAACCTCAAAGAAATTGTCAAACATGTCCCAAACCTCATGTTGTATTGCCTTAGCCTAGGGTGTTTGGTCTAGCAGTTCTCTTTTACTTGGTTTACTACCAAGTCTGAATCTCCAAAAATATTGAGGAGTTCAATGCTCATTTTACTTTTTGTATCCAGTCCCAAAATCATAGCCTCATACTTTGCTACATTATCTGTGCACTCAAATTAAAACTTGAAGCCATATGGGAATTCTTTTCCCTTTGGAGAATTTAAGAGGACCCATGTTTCATTTCTAGCTTCATTGCATGCTCTATCAAACCTTATAGTTTAGAAGCCTAAAGGGTCAAACTTTTTCTCTTCAAATAACAAAATTTCGCATCCTTCTACAAGGATTGCCTCATAGGTGAGGAGGAAAAGTCTATTGTTATTGGAGGTGTAGGAGAGGAAATTTGAGGGTTTTTCTAGATCAGGAATATTATAGGTCATCTTGGTTTCTCTATACAAGTGCCTATCCCCCCTAAACTAAAAATAAAAATATAGGAATAGTAGAAAAACATAGGTCAATTGGATGCTACCCCTAATAGAAGTTCCCTAGTGTCTTGACAACAACATGATATAAGTAGGTGGGACATACAAAAATCACTACATCCACCATGAAAAACTTTCTTTGAACCTAAACCATTGTCACCAATATATCTTTAATCATTCCCAAACATTGGACCCTCTCGGAATCAAAGAATAGAGGCCTTTGTAAGGCCTAGTGATGTCCATTCCCAAATTTTCCATAACAAATAAGGGCATCAAGGAATGTGAGGCTCTATAATCATAAATGAAGTTATATAGAACAAGGTTTTGAAGTTCCAGAGTTATGTAGAATGGTGGGGTAAGCTCATTTCTCCCATATGGTAGGTTTCCAAGTACAAAATTAGGAGCATCAACCTAAAGATTAATTAAGTTACTTTGGAGAGAAATGTCATATTGAAGGAACATATCGAAGAACTGAGCTTACCCCACCATTCAATATAAATCCGTCTGAGGGATTACACTCTTATAATAATGGGTTTGGGCACATACAATATCACTTTGTGGGTGTTCTCTAATCCCTGGGAACTTTGATGCTTCTTTTATATGGGCATGGTTTTTGATAACCTCATAGAGAGGCATGGGAATTTCAGTTTACTCAATTCATATCTAAAGTAAAAAAAAGGGTGTCCTAGAGAGGCTACATACATGCCTTTGATATTGGTAGAAAGCTTGGTCAAGATAGAATTTTGCTAAGGATTCATTCAGGTTTTCCATTGTTTACTAGAGATTGGGCCCCACTAGGTTGTGGGGTCTATTAATTTTTTTCATTGACAGGGGATGTTGGCTTCCTGAAGTTAACATATTTAAAGGATACCTCCTTTCTTAGGGGCTTAACAAACCTTCCTTCATTCTTCTTTCATTTCCATTCCCTCTAAAAGCAACATCTCATCTAAAAATTTGATTAATAGGCCTAAGATGCAGGTCATAATTTGTCTTTACCTTTTCAATGATATTATTAGACAACATGATCCAGGCAAAAATCGGTGGCCACCCACCTATTCCATTGTCTCAAAACAAAGGTTTCCACCTTGGCAGTTTTTCTACAGTTTTTCGGGTCCTAAATTTTTGGGGTCATTTTAAGGCCCTAAACAACGTTTTTTGGGCCCACCACACTCACACCCTAGGATTTAACCAAAGTGTGATGAAAAAATGTTTATTCCTCAGATAGACCTTTCAAACGGGCTATCATGCGCCCAAAATGGAGATCGTATGTAAAAGTTACGCCCTTGGGAAGTTGATGTACCAATTACCCCCATCGGGGCCCGCAAAAATTTTGGCGTTTCATCCTCCGAGGTTAGGGTTTTGGATTTTATTTATGTTAAAAAGGCCTCTGGAGCCTCATTGTAAATATCATCATCTTATTACAAATGAGCATAGCCATCACATCTCTTCTAAGAGATAAGATGTCACCATTCTAATGAGTCATTCACTCTGTAATTTTACAGTTTCTGTACAGTCTCTTGTTAATAAAAAATGTACATTACTGTATGTCTGTGTTTATTGAAATGTCTATGTATATTTCATTGTTATATCTCCATCTTCATTTCATTCTCAAAATAATATGGATCAGTGGTATCAGAGCATGCTACTCCTTTTCGTTCCTTAGTGCATGTCCCCGACGAGGTCAGGGTATAGAGAGTTGGGTCTTGAGCTAGTTTCTCTTGAGGACAATCGTTCTCACCATCACAAGCGGCCTCCCATGGAAGAAGAGAAGAGGAAAGAGGGAGTAGAATATCCCATCAAGCTATTGCTCCTGGAAACCCTTGCGCAACAGAGGAACAAGATGTTGGAGAGTTTTTCCCAAATCCTTCAATGATTGCCGACAATACCAGGCATGTCTTCGTCAAGCAGTCGCTTTGGAGATGCTACCCCATTCAAGGTAAAAGTTAATTTTGATATTCCCATATTTGAAGGTCAGATCGATGTAGATGCTTTGGAAAAATGGTCAAATTTTCTAGAAGGTTATTTCTTTGTTCACATTTTTTTCGAGAGAGAAAAGATCACCTTTGCACTCCTTAAGGATCTCCCCCATGTCAAACATTGGTGGAAAAATTACTAGGAGGAAAATTCCATAGAGGGTTCTAGAATATTTGGGGCCGAGCTCACTTGGGATTTTTTTATGGATGCGTTCAAGGAGAAATATTACCCTGTGGGAAACTATGATGACTAGTACATGAGATGGACCACACTGCATCAAAAGCAAGACCAAACAATGTTGGAATTCAAAAATACGTTCCATAGCTTGCACACCAATTTAGGTATCCAAGACTCTGAGCGACATCTGGTTTTGAAATACCGTGGGTCTCTACACAGGTACATCCAAACAAAAATGGAGTTTCTGGACATCTCATCACTAGTAGTCGCTTATAGATATGCTGTCAAAATCGAGCATAAATTTAAGCAGCAGAACAAGTGGGAATTTGGGTCTTCCAATCCCCAAAATCCAAAGTATGGTAAAGGTATCCCTAACTCACAAAATAGTAAACCTCTAGACAACTATCCAAGCCACATGAAAAGAAGGGTAGCGGGAATATGGAAAAGGACATTGAGAAGTGGTGCGACTTCCACAAAATCCCTTGGCACAACACCGATGAATGTCGCTTGAAATAATCATTGGTGGTTGAGCTTAAAGAAGAAAAGCCGAGCCCTGACTCAGACTCTGATTCAGACAATAATAAAAGGATAAATATAATTGATGCAAAACCCACTTCTACTGTTGTGATCAAAACAATCCAACCAGAAGAACTAGAGGATCTTGAGGAGGGGGAGCGCCTTTTCCATTCATAGATGTGGGTGAAGGGGACCCCGTTTCATTTGATTGTTGACAGCGGAAGCGAAAATAACATCATCTCAACATCTTCATGCTCTTAATGATAAACCCCTTCATGTTCTTCATGTTGCATCTTCACCGACAGATTCCTCCCACACTCTAAGAGATCATGCAAACATATTGGTTAAACATATCCAACCCATCCAACAACAAGTTCATAACAAACTTCAACAAGCTAAGCATGACAACTTTTTCAGCAAGGCAAGCAACTCACCAAGGTTCATATTCAACAAAATCTTCCCCCGGGACTTCGTGCAATGGAAAACATTGCTTCCTAAGGGTAAGGGGGAGGATTGATCCAGGCAGAAATCAATGGCCACCCATGTATTCCATTGGCTCAAAATAGGGGTTTCCACCTTGGCAATTTTTCTACATCTTTTCGGGTCCTAAACTTCCGGGGTTGTTTTGAGGCCCTAAACAACATTTTTTGGGCCCACCAGAGTCACACTGTAGGATTTAGCTAGAGTATGATTAAAAAATGTGTATTCCTAGGATAAACCTTCCAAACGAGCTATCATGTGCCTCAAACGAAGATCGTATGCAAAAGTTACGCCCTTGAGAAGTTGACGTATCAACTACCCCCATCGGGGCCCTCAAACCTTTTGGCGTTTCATCTTTTGGGGTTAGAGTTTTGGATTTTCTTTATGTTAAAAATGCCTCTATAGCCTCATTGTAAACATCATCATCTTCTTGCGAATGAGCGTAGCCATCAAATCTCTTCTAAGAGATAAGCTGCCACCATTCTAGCGAGTCATTCACTTTGTAATTTTACAGTTTTTGTATAGTCTCTCATTAATAAAAATTGCACATTACTGTATCTCTATGTTTATTGCAATATCTCTCTATATTTTATTGTTATATCTTTATCTTCATTTCGTTCTCAAAATAATCTGGATCACAACATTTTTAGCTAGACATGATTTCGATCAAAAGATTGATCATCATTCATGAAAACTATATCATTTAACACTTATCCCTCTTCTTTCGTTGGAGACTCATCATATAGAATATTGAAAGAAGGTTCATCTTCAACCATGAGATTGTCTTCAGAATGGAACAAAATTTTCATGTCAATAGGTTGATCAACCAAAATACCAATCGCTAGCGCATAGTAGTCCTCATAATATGGAAGGGAGTGGAGGGAAGGGTACAGTCATATTGGCTTGACTTTTAGAAGTCTATGGGAGGTCTAGATCCTCTATCCCACTCTCTCTTTGGAGGCCATTTGGGGTCTTCTTGATGGAGGCTAATTTCAAACAAGGTGGTTCAAATATTTGGGAGTAGGGCCTAAGGAGGAATGGGAAAAATATCCCTAGTTTGCTTTGGTTACATCATTGGCCATAGATCACAACAACTTAGTAATTTCTTCCATTGGCATGGATTCTTGGGAAGTAGATGAAGTTTTAGGCTCCTTTCCTCTCCTCCTATTAAGGGAATATCTTCTTTTAGGGGGACATTACCTAGTTTTGAGTTGTCTCCCATAATCTCTCATGTTACTCTCTAGATCTCCAACATCGTCAAATCAATATCCAAGTCTAGTGAATTTCTTTCTTTGAGGTGCAAGGAAAATTCAATTTCAAAAGTAGTAGCATATGCTACCATGGCTACAAACTCAGAGGGATTTAAAATATCAGGGGTGTGGTGATACAACTTACAAAATGAGCTTACCTCACCATTCTACATAACTATTTAAGAGGGATTGCATTCTTATACTAAGGGGTTTGGGTACATACAAGCTCACTTTATAGGTGTTCTCTAACCCATGGAAACTTTGATGCTTATTTTATATGGGTAGGGTTTTTGATAACCTCATACAGAGGCATGTGAATTTCAGTTTACTCAATTCATATCTGATGTAAAAACATGAGGTCCTAGAGAGGAAACATACATGCCTTTGATATTGGTAGAAATCTTGGCCAAGATGGCATTTCACTAAGGATTCACTAAAGTTTGACATTGTTTACTAGAGCCTGGGACTCACTAGGTTGTGGGGTCTCTTAAGGCTCTTCATTGATAGGGGATGCTGGCTTTTTGAAGTTAGCAACTTTAAAGGCTACCTCCTTTCCTAGGGGCTCAACGACCCTTCCCTCATTCTTCTTTCATTTCCATCCCCCCTAAAAGCACCATCTCCTCTGAAATTTTGATTAGTAGGCCTAAGTTGAAAGTCATAACTTGTCCTTACCTTGGCCTTGATATTATTAGACAACATTTTTAACTGGACATGAATTCGATCAAAATATTGATCATCATTCATGAAAATGCTATCATCTAACACTTATACCTCTTCTTTCGTTGGAGACTCGTCATCTAGAATATTGAAAGAAGGTTCATCTTCAACCATGAAATTGTCTTCAAGATGTAACAACATGTTGATTTCCATGGGATGATCAACCAAGATACCAATCACTATCTCATAGTAGTCCTCATAATATGGAAGGGAGTGGAGGGAAGGGTACAATCATATTGGCTTGACTTTTAGACATCTATGGGAGGTTTGGATCCTCTATCCCACTCTCTCTTTGGAGGAAATTTGGGGTCTTCTTGATGGAGGCTAGTTTCAAACAAGGTGGTTCAAATATATGGGATTAGGGCCTAAGGAGGAATGGGAAAAATATCCCTAGTTTGCTTTGGTTATATCATTGGCCATAGATCACAACAAATTAGTAATTTCTTCCATTGATAGGGATTATTGGGAAGTAGATAAAGTTTTAGGTTCCTTTCCTCTCCTCCTATTAAGGGAATATATTCTTTTAGGGGGATCTTACCTAGTTTTGAGTTGTATCCTAGAATCTCTCATGTTACTCTCCAGATCTCCAACATTGTCAAATATAGTATCCAAGTCTAGTGACTTTCTTTCTTTGAGGTGGAAGGTAAATTCTGCTTCAAAAGTAGTAGCATATGCTACCATGGCTACATGATAAAAGGGATTTAAAATATCATGGGTGTGGTGATACAAATTACAAAATTATCTTACCCCACCATTATACATAATTCGGTATGAGGGATTACATTCTATACTAAGAGGTTTGGGAAAAAACAAGCTCACTTTGTGGGTGTTCTCTAACCCCTAGGAACTTTGATGCTTCTTTTATGTGGGAATGGTTTTTGATAAACTCATACACAGGCATGCAAATTTTAGTTTACTCAATTCATATCTGATGTAAAAAACAAGGGGTCCTGGATAGGCTACATACATGCCTTTGGTATTGGTAGAAATCTTGGCCAAGATGTCATTTTGCTAAGGATTCACTAAGGTTTACCATTGTTTACTAGAGCTTGGGACCCACTAGGATGTGGGGTCTCTTAAGATTCTTCATTGATAAGGGATGTTGGCTTCCTGAGGTTAGCATCTTTACAGGCTACCTCCTTTCCTAGGGGCTCAACAACCCTTCCCTCATTCTTCTTTATTTTCCATTTCCTCTAAAAACATCTTGTTTGAAATTTTGATTATTAGGCCTAAGTTGTAGGTCATAATTTGTCCTTACCTTGGCCATGATATTATTAGACAAAATTTTTAGTTGGACATGAGTTCGATCAAAATATTGATCATCATTCACGAAAATGATATAATCTAACACTTATCCCTCTTCTTCCGTTGGAGACTCATCATCTAGAATATTGAAAGAAGGTTCTATTGAGGGGTCCTAAATCCCTGTAACTCAACAGCAGGAACCAAACCTGCCACCAAGGCCCAATTAGAATATGCAACGTTTAATAGTGGAATGGTTCTCCAGATCTTGCGATCCGGCCAAATAATTGATGGGCTTTACGTTTTCTAGTGAAAGCTTCTCCTTTAGTTCACACGTTCTCTTTTTTGTATTTTCTCTTATAGGTGGGACCTATACAAGATCAAAGCCGGTATAAACCAACTGGGTAATAAGGTGGGGAAACTTAACTACTGGATAAGGTTGAGCTTGGGATAACCCTTTCACTCTAGCATGCAGACAATGATTCTCTACCACAAGCCTAGTACTAATACAATAACCTGTTGGTGTTCCAATTATTGATTGAGACACAATTTATCAGTAGAAAACACACATGCGATAAATGATGGCAAGAAAAATAGTTTCCTTAAATCTAATCATCAATCACATATTAACACAATGATTTACTTTTCATCATTAAAGACAAGAACTGTGAAAAAACATTGAATGAGATAACTTATCAACATATTTAGAAGATCTTACTCGTTACAACACCCATTCATGAGATGAAACTACAAATATTTCTTCTCCACATCCAATCATACACACTTTTTATGAAAAACAAAAACTTGTCTTTGGTCCTAAACAAGACTTCTCAATTAAGGCAGCTCCAAAATAGTTCTTTACAAATCCAAAAATGAGGGTCTTTGCAACAACCATCGACCTCTTTCTAATAGGTCAATCCTCCTATTTATAACATACTATTAACTAAAAATAACTATTAAAGTGTAGCTAAGTAAAATGGTGCAGACCCCCTCCTCTCCAAAGGCTGCACAACCTCCCGGTCTAGGATCTTCTCAAGATTGAATCAAAACAGTCTTCAATTCCCTGCTGGAACCTCTAAGAAAACAATCCACAGGTCTCTATGAAACTTCCGCACGCATGAACAAGTGCTAAGTGCAAGCCTTTTTCCATGTGACCACATGCTTATTTGAAAAGGCACATCGCGATTTCACGTATTGACTATATGAGTCAACCGACTCTCCGTCCTTTGAACTCCCGAGTCCTGAAATTATGACAAGGGCTTAGCACGTGCTAGCTCCTCCCTTATCCTCCATCCATATGACCCTTCACTATGACCTGGGGCCAATCCTTCCAAGCGCATTGGGATTTCACATATCGGGAACTCCCGATGAGAATCACCTTCGTTCTCCCAATCCTCCGATACCCAAAATTGCAAAATATTTGGATCAGATCAATGGTCCACACTGGTTCTCTAGCCAACATGTGTGATTATGTCGTGATTTCACGTTTCACGAATCCTCATGACTCGTACCTCCAACTTCCCGATTTACGAATCAACGAAACGCTAATCTGTCGCCACGTGCCTTCTTTCAATGGACGATCCTGATGATTTTGGGATTTTGCATTTCGCTATTTCACGAATTTCACTCTGCTTCTTCCAAATCTTTTGATTTTGTGAAATTTCGATGACTCCTCGCGACTAACCAGTGCGCTACTTCTCCGAGATCTAACAACTTGAAAGATTTCAGCTCTTTTTGAATGGGTCTTGACCCTCGATCTTGTCCAATCTTCAAAATTATTTTCTGAAGGATTTCTCTCGCTCAATCCTCCGTACTTGTTCTTTCTTTGAACTTCAATTTTCTGCACTCCACCTTTGAGCACTTCAACTCTTCAAAACTTAGAAACTTTTCTAAGTGTTTCCTCTCGAGACTTAAAACCACTACTCCTCTTGAACTTCTAGCAAATGAAATTTAAATCTCACCCCTTAGTGCACACTTGCACTCTGTGTCTTTTTCAAAAGACTTTCTGACGCCCTCCTGGCATACTCTGTGCTCAACCTCCTGAGCTTTCAAACTTTAACACAAGTTTATTTCTATACACACTCCTTGCGCTCAATATGCACACTCTTTATATAGAATTTTCCTACTATCTCTTTTGAGCTTTAAGTCGAAAAAGACTTCTTCACATATACTCCTTGCATAATCTTATAGAAGAGAAACAATTGAACTCATTCAGTTATTCATTCATTCACTATGAACATCATCCATTCACAAACACATAACAACACTGTTACGAGGGAAAAACTCTCTATGGCCAAGGGTAAACCACAACAGATAGGTATGACTGCAGAAATCAACTCAATTCCAACATATGCTATACGAACTAATGTGCAAGATAAGAAAGAGGCCTACCTCGATCCAACATTTGATGATGTTCCACCATTGATCACTTCGACCCAAATCTTTATACATGCAATAAATTCTTAACAAATGAGCAAAACAAGTATATAATGATGATATAAAGGGGTTAACACATCATATAGCATAATCCATTAATGAACATTACAAACACTTCCATGGATAATAATCATACATTTGCAATATACCAATAGGAAGGGAAAGGAGTATTTCTATTAATAATTGATCAGCAGAAGTGACAACATTACAAACTTCCGTGTTGGCACAGTTCGAAACCAAGAAACCAAGTTCCTTCCTATTGGGCCTCCACCACTTCAATCCTCCACCAAAGGCAAGCTCATAGGAGAGAGTCAATGAGGTTCTCTCAACAATAGGGAAAGAGATTGGGGGATGAACACTGTGTTCAGACTTGAGGGACAAAGGGATGCAGACTCAATATGAAGTAATTTCTCCAGAGTAACTTTTCTCTCAAAGTTGAATGCTTTGTCCTCCTTTCCATAGCTCAGAATTGTGCTTTTATAGCCTTCAGAATGCAACCAAAGGGCTGAGTTGAAACGTTTCCAGTATATGGAAGGCCAAGGATCAGAGATCTTCTGTCATGACATGGGAACCCGACTTCATTTTTGTATTTTCTGGAACAAATCCCGATGTATGCGATATGTAGTGGAGCAGCCAATGTATACGCATCTTGCATAGCTGATAGTAAGCGTATATGTGGAAAAATGTATATTTTTGGCTCTGGATTCATCAAAAAGGGATGACAAGTCTGCATAGGGAAATGGAAAAAGGCCCTCTGTGCAAGATAGCAATGATGAGGCAAATCTTGCTATAACAGATGCCCCCTAATATGTGAGATCAGAGGAGTATATGCGATGGCCAAAATACATTTAAATAACCTAGAAGTGGAGTGGTAGAGGACCAACTGGATGAACTCAATTTTTCATTACATTATGTACTGACTTTGCATACATGGTTGCCAAGAATACAATGCAGATCCATGTGAAAAATATACCAAACAAGTGTTCATGGCCATGAATAGGCAAATAAAAATGCGGTTGCATGCCAAAAGCTGTCATAGTCACGAACAAGGTCCAGTGAAACTAGTATCAAAATCAATCTGAAGATATCTGTATACCATGGAGTACAATTTGATCTCCCATGATCACTAAAGTTGAACAGAAGGGAAGCAACAACTCAGGAAAGCTGCATCCACATAGTGACGTCTTCAAGTATTCTACACTATCCGCCAAGGGTGAAAGTCTACATTATGTGAATAAAGGAGTTGAGGTTGAACACAATGAGACATTGTTTGATTAACGATCATTGATGTATACCATTAACAAACGTGAGACAACCTACCAATAATTAAAGTAGGTATCAAGGCACCGAGTACATTCCTACAAGTGTGAATAAAGGAGTTGGTGTCGAACACTTGAGAAATCCATTGATCAGGAGACATTGATGTATTCCCATCTATCAATGGCGAGAGAGTTTTCCACTAATGACTGCAAGCCTCAAGGTACTCATAAAACTCTAGGTCCCATATCTAGAATAAATGAGCTGAAGTCGATGGAAAGAGACCCGCTGAAAGGAGAGAATTAAGGCATCTCTCATTAGTCAGCACGAGGAACAAAACATGAGATTCAGGATTTGGTGGAAATCAGACAAAGAACATGTTCACGAACCAATGACCCTGTGTGTCTTTTGCGTATACCAAATGAAAATGGTATACGAAAAAGACCCTCTAAATAGCAGCCAATGATGAAAACTGCTGACAAAGGCGAGGGTACCACCAATAAGGATAATGGCATCCAAGACACTGCATGAATCCCAAAGTGTGAATAGATGTCTTGCCGTCGAACACAAGGGAAACCACCCAGTCAACGACCAATGATGAAATGTCGATTGCTGGGTTCAAGGTGACCTACCGATGAATAAAGTAGGGCCAGGGTGCATGATAAGACCATAGTATCATGTGATTCTGAGACAAACTAAGGGTATGGCCAACATGCAAAGTCAAGATTTATGAAGAGTGGTCGACACAAGTTGAAAGACTTCTTTTGAACAAGAGCATGAGACATATGGTGACTCCAACAACATAGACTCAATGATTTGACTATTAGATGCAGGAGGAATCAATAATGTTCTCTATAGGGACTAGAAGAGTAATCGGCCAGTGGAGAAAACTCCGTAACGAGATCAACTTCCTAAGGCCATGCTAAACCCAAAATTATGATGACACAAGGACTCAATAACTTTGTGCTCTGTTCAAAGGTGACAAGACTACTGCCAATTATAATATAGTACTCCCTTCCCACCCATCTTTTTTTGTTTTTTCATAACAAATGAATGCTATGATACAGAGGAGGAAACGAGTGTCGCAAGTAAGCAAAACTAGTTCCAATAGTGGAATGTACCTATGCTTAATGCAAGGAAATGCACGCGGGAGATGGACAATCGAGGTGATGTTCCCTCCAGGGTGTAGGGTGTCAAATTGTGAAGGATATAAACAAGGCTATGCTTGGTTGAGGATGCAAAAACTGCTTAGGAAACGGTTTATAATGCAAAGAGAGAACTAACTAAAGGCTCAATACTGCAAGCGAGGGAATGAGATGCAATCACAACTTAACGCCAAAAAATATCCTTTTTTATGTCTTTTAGTCTACTTGGTGTGAAAAAGGGGTAAACTTGTGCCAAATAGACGTCTTTTCAAATCCAATTTACGAGTGTGAAAAAGACAAGTTCACTCGGCAATCTTTTCTATTTTTGATAGCGAGTCGGAAAAGAGCTTAACTAAGACACATGATCTTTCGAATCCAATTTTAACGAGTGTGAAAGGGACAAATCACTCGACAATATTTTCTATTTTTAGGTGAGTCGGAAAAGAGCTTAACTAAGACTCGTTTTTTTGTCTTAAACAACATGTAAATGGGAGGCCAAGGCTCCCGTCTCGGTCTTCTGTGGAAAGTGAGTATCTCACAAATAACTGACAAAAGCTTGGGAAAACCCAAATATCTCCAAGTCGAGGAGGAGAAAGTACTAACGGAGGATATAGTCTCCGTGATGGTTCGAATAATGTCTCTTAATGGAAAAGACATAGGTGGGGGTATGGGATGCCCCATCAGGTCGTCCCAATCAAAGGGAACCTCGTCAGGACTTGGAGGGAGAGCATTCGGGGGAAGAATAAATATCTCTTGTTTAGAAGGGAGAGGATTTGAAATGTTGATGAAATGACTGAAAGGTGCATCACTCTCTTCAGGGAGAGTAGGGTTGACCAGAGATTGCACTGGTGTGGCCACTTCTTCAATTATAGGCTGAAGAGGATGCGTGGTAACGAGCACAAGAGACGCTTTCTCCTCGACAAAGGGGGGGGGGGGTCGGGAGAATATTGCATCGGTGGAACCACCGAGACTATCAAAGGAGAAGTGGTGTGAGGAGAAATCATGGATGCCTCAGAATCTGAAAGGCTCTTGGGTGAGCCCCAAACTTCTGGTATCTTGACAGTATCCGGACACAAACGAGTAAGGTGATTTCCTTTACAAGTTCTGCAAAGGAATTTAGGCTTACGTCTGAGATGTTTAGGATTATCGATGTAACTAGCAGAGGAAAGAGATTCATCTCCTGTATGATGAATAGAGGTTGGAGACGTGACACGACTATGATTTGGGGTAAAAAGGACGGTGCCCCCAACATAATTGGCAGAGGTTGGGGGCAAGCTGTCGACATAGTTTGTAGAAAAAGTCAACCCATCTTCAACATGATTGGTAGGGGTTGGTGATGGAGCACCAGTATGACTAACAGTGACTGGTCTGGTGATAGATTGCAGCATTTTATTCCAAGGTCCGGGGAGATATTGATTCTGAAAAATTGCAGGCCAGGAAGGGTCCTGGTGTACCCCCTGTCCCTGCCTAGAAAAGTGGTGGCCAATGTCAAAATGGTCCGAAGAGGTTTGGAAGGGCATCATCACTAAGGTCTGTGAAGAGATCGAGGTATGGTAAGAATTATTCAAGTGAGGATAGATATTGCCCCCTTGCGAAGGGGTCCCGTAAGGAGGGTAGCCTGAACTGTAAAATTGATTCTCCCCATATGAAAGACCTGGGGGTACCTAAGGACCTATCATGAATTTTTTTTTTGAAGGAACTGACATGGCAGATGAAATATACATGGGTGGGGGGTAATAAGTGGGATAATCACCCATCTGAGTATTGGCTCCTGAAGGAGCATATCTAGAATTGGATCCATAAAGGGGAAGGTTCCAACCTCCCATGGGGGCACGACTCATATCAAATGACAAAGTAGGCATCGAAGCCATGGTGCTCCCAGATCTAAGGCTAGGATTTATATATGTGGTCCAGGGATAGGATTGCATGGGGGAAGGCATATCAACAGAAAAATGACTAGGAACCCAAGGTGCAGACTGAGCGTTGTAGTTCTGCATACCATTGTAAAAAGTGGAAGGGTCTGTCCCCATGAAATGAGCAGGCATCATGGGGTGGGTAGTAGTGAATGAGGGAGCGAAAGAAAATCCACTGCCCATAATGATTACACCCAAAATAGACTCCTAAGGCCAACTAGTAGTCAAAAAGCACACCAAAAGTCGAACGACCAATATGCATGCAAATGGGCTAAAGTGGCTGAGTGGCCTCTCTCGCTAAAGAAGGTATGTATCGTCCAAGAGGAACCTGAGACTCCCTGCTGAAGTTTGGAGGTAACATAATCAGTTATAGGGGCCCTCGTGGGCTTAAAAACCAGTCGTTCAGATCCCCCCAGAGAGGTAATCCTCCATAAAGGCTTTGTGCTGTCCAACCCCTATCTGACCCAGGGTACAAGTACAATAACCCCTGCAAGTAACCTATGAGATACCAAGTCAAGCAACTAATGAACCATTGTATAATCGATGCATAGGCGAACATTCGTAAGTCTGGATCACCATATGGGCAGGGTAGCAAAGCCCGAAACCTTGAAAGCACCACCTCTTATAGAGGTATGGGTACTAGCAAGATCCCCAAATATGAATAAATCCATAGAAATATCTCTGACGCTAGGTGAGTATCCATGGATTATCCATTCAACTAACTTCACGTGACCTTGTGATTAACTCTAGTGTGAGCGAAGCCTCATGATATTACCAATTATACCTCACTGTCTCAGACACATATGTTGATTTAATTGTCTTGGAGAAGTTTACTCACAAAAATCCTATTCCAAGGCACTAAATCCTAGACTACTTTGTGCACCCTAAAAAATAAAATTGTTACTAATCAATTTTAGTTTAAAGCGTAAATTTTATTGGCCGTGATTAATCAAAAGGGTATGGAAGCGAAACTCATGATGTTATGACTCTGCAAGAAAATGAATATGAATATAATGCAAAGTCTATCTTTAACTTTTCAATGAATGAAATGCTAATAAAAACAATGCAATTTTCAATTTCAACTCTGCAATTCATAAGTAAAATGCAATCTTTCGCTAAATGAACTAAGCTAATGATAAAGATTCAAAGACAAAAATGTTAACCAATGCAAAATGCCTATTTTTTTTGTATTTTCAATATATTAAAGAGAAAATGCATGGAATATAAATCAACTTGATATATAAATTCTACTGTGTATAAATGAAATAACTCAAGCAAAACACCAAGCAACCAAGAAAGCAACCCAGGGCGCAAGGACAAACAAGGATGAAAAACAAAGAGAAATACTACGCCCAAAAATTCAACTCCCAATAGGTTTTCTGTCAACCCGGAGAAACTCAATAGGCACTACAGAGACCTAAGAAGGCTAAAAAATCATCAAATCCCACCCAACAATCACTAAACCAACCAAACAAGCAAAGGGAAGTGATATACGCGACTGTTCAGGAGAACATGGCGTATATACGCATCCTGCAGTGAGACAACAAGCATGTATACGTGACTGTCAGGGAAAAAGGAGCATATATGCTTTAAAACAAGGCCAGGCAAAGGCAAGAAGGCTGAAAACTCAGACCCAGAGTGAACAAAATTTGTCAATAAGTGATACGACAAGAAACATAAAGGAAAAAGAGCAATGCAAGAAGAAAAAGTACTTCAACCCTTAGAAGGAAGATCTATCCTCAGTGGAGTTGCCATTTCTGTTACGAGGGAAAAACTCTCTATGGCCAAGGTTAAACCACAACAGACAGGTATGATTGCATAAATCAACTCAATTCCAACATATTCTATACGAACTAATGTGCAAGATAAGAAAGTGGCCTACCTCGATCCAACGTTTGATGATGTTCCACCGTTGAGCACTTCGACCCAAAGCTTTATACCTGCAATAAATTCTTAACAAATGAGCAAAGCAAGTATATAATGATGATATAAAGGGGTTAGCACATCAGATAGCATAATCCGTTAATGAACATTACAATCACGCCCATGGATAATAATCATACATTTGCAGTATACCAATAGGATGGGAAAGGAGTATTTCTATTAATAATTTATCAACAGAAGTGACAACATTACAGACTTCCGTGTCGGCACGGTTCAAAACCAAGAAACCAAGTTCCTTCTAATTTGGCCTCCACCATTTCAATCCTCCACCAAAGGCAAGCTCATAGGAGAGAGTCAATGAGGTTCTCTCAACAATAGGGAAAGAGCTTGGGGGATGAACACTGTGTTCAGACGTGAGGGACAAAGGGATGCAGACTCGATATGAAGTAATTTCTCCAGAGTAACTTTTCTCTCAAAGTTTAATGCTTTCTCCTCCTTTCCATAGCTCGGAATTGTTCTTTTATAGCCTTCAGAATGAAACCGAAGGGCCGAGTTAGAACTTTTCCAGTATATGGAAGGCCAAGGATCAAAGATCTCCTATCGTGACATGGGAACCTGACTTCATTTTTTTTTATTTTCTGGCACAAATCCCGATGTACGCGGGCTGTAGTGGAGCAACCAACGTATACGCATCTTGCTAGATGATAGGGAGCGTATATGTGGAAAAATGTATATTTTTGGCTCTGGATTCATCAAAAAGGGATGACAAGTCTGCATAGGGAAATGGAAAAGGGCCCTCTGTGCAAGATAGCAATGGTGAGGCAAATATTTCTATAACAAACACAATCAAACCATAACAATATCAACACTGTGTATTTGGGTCAATTTCCTTTGTTCTGTTCATTTCAGAAGAAAACATAATTAAAGTCATTTATCCTTTACAACTATTACAAGAAAAACTTGTCTAAGGACCCAAAGCTTTTTCACTCTTCTTCCTCCTATCTAAATAATATTACATTCTGTTCAAGAGGTTACCTACTCAATTAATGCAACCTAATGATTAATCAGGGTTAATGTCCCACACCTGTAATACATTTACAGTCATGTAAAGGATTTACGATGATTCCGTCATTTAAAATGGTGGCCCGGTTTTACACAACTAAAATTAATTAACGAGAATTACAAAAAGTCTTCGCACCACTTCCAAGCTAGTTAATTGTCGATTCATCTCCTTTGATGTGTTGAGGTGTCGATTCGAATTCCACGTCCCCTTCCTTTTGATGTGATTGCGATGCTCCTACATCATAAAACAAAACTTGCCACATGGCGCTTTCTTTTATCAGTCTTCAAAGAGTCATCAAATGATCTCACTTGAGTGGATGACTCTTCTCATACTCCAACCACTTGACGAAGAGATCCTCGCATGTGTTAACATATGAGAATCTATGTTGTTCCATTGGGGCCGAAAGGATCTCTTTTATCTCTACTGCCTGTGCCTGATACTTGACTATTCTGGCACTTAATTGCTGCAACGTGGCTCGATCTTTGATCGGGCGCTCCATGAACTGTTGCACCTGTCCTGATGCCATGTCTGCCACATTTGCTATTTTTGCATCCCATGATGAGTCTTGTTTGGCATGTGTTTTGACTATGTCATGCAAGTTGACAAAGTCATCGGGTGTGCCGAATTTGGGGAGACTGATGTCTCTCATTTCCCGGTTGATCTTGGTCCAAATTTTCTCGCACTCGACCCATTTCTTTTGGATTTCCCGATGAGGTTCCTGAGCAATTTTTACCCAATATTCGACTGATTTCCTTATGCGGTCGATGCTGCTTTCCCTTAGCACCCATATTCCATGCTCTTCGGTGTGTCGACCCTGTTGCAACGCGATGATATAGTCGATCCTTTCCACGGCTTGGTGTTCTTTCTCATACCACCTCTCCATATCCTTTCACGTTGCTAGTGCCATGAGGGTGTCTTCTTGAAGCTCAACTATCCTTGCAGTGAATAGGTGCCGTTCATCTGTAAATTTGCTGTAGGCCTCCTGAAATTTGTTTCTCAGGAACACTGCGACCTATGTGGTGTCCTGGTAATATTTCACTGAGTGGCACAAATTTTCCAATTCCTTCAGAGAAACAACCAACTCCTCTTCATCCCTTTTCGCTCTATCCAAAGTGGCATCTGTGATTGCCATCCTTGCACTGATAAGTTCGAATGCCTTGGCATGCTCTGCGTTGATCAATTTTTCCTCTGTGGTGATGAGGATGGAGTGATCTAGAGTGATCCTCCTCTTCTTGGTGGTTCTCTGCATGATAGATTTCATTTTTTGGTTATAAGCGATGGCGTATATTTCAGCGACTTCATCCACGGGTTCAGGGATCTGCTGATTTCCCTAGGTGAGCATATTTCCTAGGCTCCCGATGGTGTATATTTGTTCAATACTGGGTTCTTGAACCTCCTCCATGTGTTCCAAAGGTCCGGCCTCCATTTTTTTCTCATCGGGAGGTTAAGTACTAGTTGAAATTGAAGCATCAGGGGTAGGCTCAGTACTTACTTGATAATCGACCGTTGAGATGCCGATTTCCTGTTGAGGAGCTTCTTCTTTTTGATTGCCCGACCCTGGCTCATCTGTTAGATTTTCCTTTTGAATTTCTGGTACCTCGAGTAGTTCAGTGTCTAAGAAACTTTTGGCCTCTTGGTCAGTCTACAAAGGGCTCCGAATTTGAGCGTTGGGAGCTGGGGAAGATGCCTTCTCGGGCTCCTTTTCCTCTATGATCTGCACAGGAGTCACCAGGGATACCTCCAGACTTTATTCATCGTCATAGATGTTTATCAATTCATGGAGGGGGTTTGGTGCACTTGTTCTCCCTAATGTTCCTACTATCTTCGATTGAGCTGAAACATCCACTGGTGATCCGGCCTGTGGCGTTGTAATTTCAGGGTTATCTAACCCGACGATTTCATCAATTTCTATTAGCTCAGGGCCGCTTGGACCTACCCGGATTTCATCTGGGTTGTCGGTAGGGGACCGTGTCATTCCTATAAGGTTCAGGTCATCTTGCAGATGATCAGTTACCAACTATTCATGTTATATCATGAGTAATCCCCTTGCCCGTGCATCCTGTCTCATAGGGAAACATCTATCCTGCACTGGGGCCACCAGGGGAACCTATGTTGCATCTACCACTCTGATTTCTTCTTTGGCTCTGAGGGCCTCTTGAGCCAATTGATCTATGGTCATCACATGTTCATCTAGGCTCATGGCCCTAAACCTTGTCATTTTGGGGTCGACCATCCTTGCTACCACCTCGTCCCAGTCCTAGGCATTTTCTGTGAAGACTTCATCTTCAAATTTGTCGTGGGCGTACGACTAGCAAGACGATACTTGTGAGGCATGTTGCAAGACCAGGCCCTTTGGGTCATGCTTGTGGAATCGGCCTGTATGGAACCTGAACTTGAGCTGGCTCAACCCTTCTTGTTTGGCTTGAGCTGTATCTTTAACCAAGTAGAAACGTACATGGAAACCATAAGGAATGAACACCCGCTTCTTATCCTTGACCAGGGTGGCATTGTAGCCTTGAAAGATGGTTTGATAGCATATTTCTCCTACTACAAGCCAGTCTGGGATATGCGCTGTTAGGAGATCTGGTGCTCCGGTGGCCTTGAATACCCTGATGTAGGTGTCACACTCATTTAAGTACCAGTGGCCTACTTTGGAAATAATTTTCTTGGTCGTAGCTGATAGTCTCGGTCATTCTTTCTTAAAAATAATGAAATAAATTCATGCGATGAATTCATCGTAGATGAGGGAGTAAGAACTTTTATACTTGTTCTCCCATAGCACACTGAAATAAACATGGACTGGGAGCTCTACGACATGCCAGCTCAGATTCATGCCGACGAAGATGTTTCTAGCGCACATGACATAGAGCAGATATGAAGCCATGTAGAAAAATAGTGTCTCTCATTCCTTCGATGTCTGAGCCCGTTGTATACAGATGCTCATTTGTTTAGAAATGATCACACCCCAGTTGAAACTGCTCCCAGAGATTGCCACTCTATAAGCTAAGGGCATCCATGCCTCTGAAAATCTGGAGCAATCCTTTTCTCCATATAATCGGCAGATGAGAGCCATCAAATAGATGTATGGATCCCTTAAGTTGGTCATCTGGTACCAGCCAGTTCTCCGGTTGGTTTATTTATTGTCTTCCCTCCACCATGAGGCCATCACCCAGCTGGTGTCGTGGCGCTCATAGAACTTCACGATGAAATCTGTATTTAGACGCTCCTTGGGGTCTCTAAGTTTGTAGTATTTATGGACTTCTACCGGAAGTAACACCTTGACACACCCACCATTGTCATCATTGATTAAACACTTCTGTGTGTCTGTTTGGTCGATGAGCCACTTTAGAAGTTCTAAACAGGGAAAAATGGAGGTTCTGCTTGCCACCATATGCAGGTACGACCGTTGGATGTTCAGAAAAACCTCGTCGTCGAGCGCTCTCACATATGAATCACTGTGTGGGATATATTTTGGGTATTCCTCCCGGCTGATCTTTTTAAAGAGCTCTCCCCAATGTGGGAGTGTCGTCTTGGACCTTGTGCTTGCCTCTGTATCTCCAAAGGCTAGAGGTTGGATGAAAACCTTCTTTGTCGCTGTCTTAATGATAGGCTCCAGTCTCGGTGTATATGCCAATTTTTTTGCGACCCCTGGAGAGGAGCCTTCACCTACCTTTGGTTCTTTCAGCTTCAGTGCCCTCAATGATCGTCTGGTGGTTGGCTTTCTTGGTGACATTGCTCCTACAACTCAAACTAAAATTTTAGTGATTGTGTAAAGCACAAAACCAGATAAAATATATGAACTGTAACCATATAAAATCCACAGACTTGAAAACATACATGTAAAGCTTGCTAAACCTGGTTATTTTTATACTCCCGTGATCTCTGCAACTTTCAAATTACTCGCCTTTCTTCTTAGGATGCTTTGAATTTCCTTTCACACATAATGAATTCATTTACAATGACTCAAGAGAATTTAAACCAGGGAAGAAATTATCGTGTCGCATCAGTCATTAAATTTGGGCGATGAGTGAAATTTAAACAAATCTGCCGCTGAATCACCATAACTTAAATTGATCGTGGGTTGACGACGGAGGCACGGGGAGTGATGTGGTCTATCGGTGATTTCAAAAGGCTATTTTGATTGGCCCATGAGGTAGCAACTAATGCGGGATTTGGTATTAATTAGCTCCTTAAGTGCCCAAAATCCGATCATATCTAATGCTAAAACGTCCCATCGTGTCGCTCTCTCAGTGGGTGGATTGGAGATCGAGGATGTGCTATGAACGTTTTTGTTGATGTCCTTCTGCAAAAATCTCCAAAGCCAATCAATCTCACCGTGCAATGTTGTCATGGAGAAATATGACACAGAGATGTGACTCGGACCTAGGGAACCAAGAATGATTCGGGGTAAAACTAGACCATATGGTTCTCCAATATGGGAAAGACATGTGGTGTTGAAGACCGGTGACCTAATTTGCGTGTATTAATCAGGATCGGGAATTTCATTCAGTTCTTCATTCTAAAAAAGACCTTATCTTTCTGATGTCAAAAAAGTATCCAGGATTAGTGATCGGTGATAAACCTATCAAGTACTTTCTTCAGATTAGCTTCCTTGAAAAAGTCCCGATGTTGAAAATGCATTGGGGATTGGCGATCGAGAATATCCTTTAGCGCGGTCAGAATGTTTGTTGAGATCCCTTTAGGTTTTCCCCGATTCCGATAAGCGCATTGGGTTTGGAGAAGTTGTCGACGATATCTTTTCTTTCTTTGTTAACGTCTATTCCCCTCATCTTTTACCGATGCCGAAGGTGAATTGAATATTGATAAAATCCTTATGCAAGACTCTAACGTAAACAAAAACTTCCTTTTGTCGATGCCGATGGAGATCGACGCTCGGTGACTGAGGTTTCCCAAGTGGCTCTTTTCCTTCTTTGAATTCCTTTCGATGTCGAATCTAAGCATGTCGGGTGAAGTGTTTTGGCTATTGATTCTTTATTTAGGTGTTAAGGCCTTTTAAGTCAGGGGTTTCATAAGTTCAAACAAACCTGAATAGATGATGAGAGTCATGATAATAAACAAAGACAAAGCATTTCTCATCATGAAGTCAAATCACAATGCAAGATCAAGCGGTACTCAAAAAGTAAAAAAATTGACATAGGGTTTTTAGGGTGTGTTGAGTGCTCAACAAATGGCGACTTACTGGGAAAAAGAAAAATCTCTGTTCCTACCTCGGGCTCGACTGATGAAAAAGCTAGTTAAGAACTTAACAGGTTTTTTATTAGAGCCTCTTGTATCCTTTCATTTGAAATTCCCCGGTTGGTGATTTTGGGTCTGCTGTAGGGTTTTCAACCTTTATTCCACCTTTGTTTCCTATAACCCTGACTCACACCCCCTTTTGACAAGAGTTTAGTAAATCATTCACTAGCACTAGGCCCTTTAGTTACCCTTATTCACTTTCTACGGTGTTGCTCCACTGCCAACAAGCGTCCTTAGCCTTGGCGGAGTCACCCCGACGTCACAGACCTTTCTCCGCTGCGAGGGAGCATCCATAGCCCTGATAGAGTTATCTGCATACCCTCTCCTACTGTGTGCTCATTTGATATGGTTGATTTTATTTCAGCAGAATTCCCTGAGTGAGTGGGAGAGGAGGACGTATGTTATTTTCACAATGAGATGGTTAAGGTGAAATTTTTCTAGATCTATCTCCGAGGTACATGTAGTCCTTTCCAGCTTACCATCTTTCCCTTAAGGTTTTACCATTCCACCAGGCAGACACTTCATCACTTTTTCGAGGTTGTTCATATGCGCATGTTAGTTAGAGGACCCCTCAAAACAACTGTAGGTCCCTTAGCGCTTCTTGTGTTGTATGTGAGCAATGAGTTAGGAACAGAGTTTTTCACATCGCATGAATTAATGTCAACCATTGTCTTGCTAAACACAATATTCAAAAGCACGGAAGTACAATAGAAAAAGACAAAACTAAAAAATCATTTCACAATCGACGTATCTAAAATAAACATCGTGAAAACATAAACACAATTTTTTTTTTTTTTTTGATGGAAATATTGTTTTAGGGCTTGGCCATTCACCGGGAGGGTGTTAGGTTCCCTCCTCAGATTCTATAATCGATACGTGTATGCCCCAATCTTCTCGGCCACCTGGAAAGGTCCGAGCCATAGATTCCGAAACTTAGAATGTTTTCCTTTAGGCTCATTTGCTCTGTCCCAATTTAGGACTAAGTCTCCCATTTCAAAATTCTTCTCTTTAGCCTTATGCTTATCAAACCACCTCTTAACTATTTGCTAATGAGATATGAACTTTGATTTTTCTTTCTCCCTTTCTTCTTCCAGCATGAGGAGGGTATTAATTATTTTTTGTATGACTGATGAGGGCTGTCCTCTCGAATCCTGAGCAAGTTGAAGAGACGGAAGATATAGCCCGTTCAAGAGAATGGCTTCCTGTCTGTATACTAGAAAGTATGGGGAATTCCCTATAGCTTCCTTGGGTGTAACTCTATCGTCCCATAAAGCATTATGAAGTGAACTATGCCAATTCCTCTGGTTGTCTGCAACTGCTTTCTTCAATATCCTCACTAGGTTCTTATTAGTTGATTCTTCCACACCGTTCCCTTGTGGATAGTAGTTTGTAGAGTATCTGATTATGATTCCTTTGTCTAGAGAAAATTCAGTTAATAAGGTGGAAGAAAAGTAAGTTGCATTAACATAAACAAGGATGCAAGGCACACCAAACCTTGTGATCAATTGTCGTTCTATGAATTGGATCACCACCTTTTCGTTTACATGGGTCAGAGGGATGGCCTCTGCCCATTTCGTGAAATAATATGTGGCAGTTAGTATGTATCTATGCTGTTTTGAAGAGCTTGGTGTAATCTATCCTATGATATCTAACCCCCATTTCTCAAATGCTCTGGAAACGACCACCGGTTGGAGTGGGACAACTTCTCTCTTCTCCCTCCCCACGCTTATTTGACAAGTTTTACAGTTTCTAGCATATGTGTGAGTGTCCTTGAACATAGTAGGTCAATAATAGCCAGCTCTGAGTATCTTATGTGTAGTGGTGTTTCCTGCGAAATGTCCACCTGCAGGACCATCATGGAGCTCCTTCAGAACTTTGTCTACATCTTTACGTTTGAGACATCTTAAAAGTACCCCATCATAATTAACACGAAAGAGCACCAAATTTATGAGGTGATATTGTGCAGATTTTAACCCGAGGGATCTCCTTTCCCTAGGGTTTAGGTTTTCAGGGAAAGTCCCATGATGCAAAAGATACGTCAGTTTCTTGTACCAAGACTCTTGTCATGGGTAGACGTATGAAGCTTCGCCACACCATAATGCCAATTCATTCTATCATCCGGGGTATTCATTTACTTGGTCTTGGGCTTCGGCTACTAGTTTGCATAACCCTTGTCCCTTAACCAGTTTAGCGAGTTTTATATCTAGATCAAATTCTTGGACTACTGCCATCCAATTTCCTCTTCTTTCCCTCATCTCTTGTTGAGTGAATAGGGATTAGACTGCAGGGTGAGGCATGATGACTTTGGTATGGTTCTTAAGGATGTAAGACCTGAAGTGTTTCACTTCTTTGTATACATCATAAGCCTGCTTGTCTATAACAGGGTAATTCAATTCAGACCCTTGGAGATTAGTTCTCATGAATGATATCGGGGCCTCATTACTGTCATCATCCTTCTGAGTCAGTACTGCAACTAGTGATTGATCGGAGGCAAAAGTGTAGAGAAAGAAATCCTTGGTGAAATCGGGACTTCATAACACTGGAGCCCGAGATATTGTAGTCTTAATATTTCTGAAATCCCTCTTTCATTCATCATACCACTTAAATTCAACATCTTTACGAATCATTTTTTGTAAGGGTTTGATAGTTTCAACGAAATTGGGGGTGAATTTCCTCACAAAATTGATTTTCCCAAAGAATGATTGCATAGCCTTTTTGTTGTGAGGTAATGGAAGCTGAGATATAACCTTAATCCGTTATGGGTCTATGTGAATCCTTGCTTGGGATATAATGTGGCCTAACAACTTACCTTCCTCGATACCAAAAATAGTTTTCTTAGGGTTTAAGGATATACCGTATTTCTTACACCTTTCAAAAATATGGGTTAAATGTTGGATGTGATTTTCTTTGTTGTTTGAATACACAGTCACGTCATCCAAATAGACTACTACACATTTGTTGATTAGTCCCCAAAATTCTATGTCCATGGCTCTTTGGAAGGTTGCTCCTGCATTGATTAACCCAAAGGGCATGCATTTATAAGCGAAGGTTCCCCACTTGGTTCGGAAGGTAGTTTTCAAGCGGTCTTCTTCTGAAACTAGAACCTGGTTGTAACCTGAGAAACCGTCCAGCAGGGAGAAAATCTCAGAGCCAGACATGGTCTACAAGAGTTGCTCCATTGGCGAGACTGGGTAGTTTTCCTTTTCTGAAGCTCTGTTGAGGTTTCTGAAATCTACGCATAGGCGGATCTCCCCAGAATTTTTCCTCACATGAACCAAATTTGCTACCCATGCAGAGTGTCTAACTTGGAAAATAATCTTGGAATCTAGTAGTTTCTTTAACTCCTGACACATGGGAGGCTCCAGGGATGGGTGGTATTTCCTGAGCTTCTGTTGTAATGGTTTTACTTCAGGATTTAACACGATAGTGTGTTGAATGATATGAGTATCATAAGTTTTCAGATCTCGGTAGGACCATGCAAAAACATCTTGATACTATCTGAAAAGTTTGAGATAGGCCTTCCTTTCCTCTTTAGATACTGTCTTGTCAAGATTTATGTTTTTGGGGTTTTCTGGGGTTCCTAAATTTATAGTTTCATGCATGGGACAAGAACTCCCTGTCTTTGCATTCTTTGACCCTTTAAATATTTCCCTTAGGTCAAAAAGGTTTTCCAAATTGGTTATTCCCTTCGGTATCGCGTGAGACCTTGATTTGTCAGTCGGTTGATCTATCTGAGGATCAGTTTCTACTGTTTGTTCCTGGAATACTTCATCATCAATAACCAAGTCTTTAAAGTTATCCTAATTGGTTAAAAAATTTATGATCTGTTCATCTCCTTCAAAGACCTTCCAATTAGAGATATTGTTTGGCACCAACGGTTTGTAGCGTAGCTCCACAGTGAACCAGGAGGCTTCATAATCTTCTAGAGGTGATAGCATTGAGGCAACGATGGCCATGGAATCAACAAGAATTCTCTTTGTTCTGGGGATCGCTGTAATGTTGAAGGCTTCAAAATGCTCTATTAGCATGTGCACTTCCTGTTGGTAATTCCTCAGGTGTGGAGAGTTGCAATGTATAGTGTTCCTTACTTGTCTAACGATGATTTTGGAATCTCCAAAAACCTTCAATTCTTTGACGCTTAAGTATATGGATTTGTTTATCCCTTGTACTAGAGCTTCGTACTCGGCGGTGTTGTTCGTGCATTCAAATTCTAGTCTACAAGACATGAAATGCCGTTTACCTTTTGGATCAATGAGGATGCACCCTGCCCTTGACCTTTCTTGTGATTTAGATCCATCAAAGTATAAGGTCCAAACTTGTGGGTGAAACCTATCAGCTTACCCTTTTTTGTCACTTTCCTCCCCTCCCGTTGTTTGTTTTGTGGTTTCTAAAGTAGGTTCTTGACAGAAGAGGGTTTCCTCTGCCGTCGTCGACAATTTTTCTTGAAAAATCATTTCGGAGTTTTGAGTAAGAGGGACATCATATGAGAGGGGGGAGAAATTCCCGAAATCAGAGTCACATGAATAATTTCCTAGCACGGGGAAATCTTTCGATGAGGGTTCATTTAGGGTTTCTAAGTCAGTGAAAATATCTTTTAGATATATTTCCCTATCGATCCTGAACATGTTCGTGTGCCCCTTTAATGGGAGCCAAAGGTGATACCAGTCTGTACTAAAGTATTTGTTTAACTTCTCAGACCAATCTCGACTTAATAACAATCCATAAGATTCTGGGATATCTACTACAATGATGTCAATTATTTGCACAAATTTAGGGTGTGTCGCTATTCTGATCATTACATCTTTGAGCTCTCCCATAACCTTCACCTGGGTTCTGTCTAATTGTATAACATGTTTATCGTTTTTGAGAGGGTCCGCGTTTAATTTTTTGCAAATAGACAATTGCATAACATTGGAGGATGCTCTCGAGTCAACCAAACAATTATGGAGGTTTCTGTTGAAGACTTCAAACGTCAAAAGAAATGGTGGGAAAAAATGTTTTCCCTTCTTATCTTCAGAGCAGGCGTTCACAGTTGACTTATTTCTTAGATCCGTGGGAGTTAGATTTCCTCCTTGGTCAATGCTTGTCATGGGGTTTTCTACTGATTTCAATGCTTGTAACAGAAATTCCTTTTGATGAGGTATTCTACACATGTCCATGACCGATATATTTTCCTTCAACCTCTTCAAATATTCTACTATGTTGTAGTCTAGCTTGGGATATTCTCACGTATGGACGTTTATAGGGTTTCTTTGGGGAGAAAAAGGTGCTTTTGTGTGATCGGGAGTTGGTTTTCCTCCTAAAGTTTGGGTCATAGTAAGGTCGTTTGAGACAGGTTGAACCCTACTTTGTGTTTGCACAACCAAGACGTCTGTGGGTGGTTCTTGAACCTCAAATAGGTCATCAAAATGCATAGGTAGATCAGGGTCCCATATCAACATGGTTGTTTCTTCTGGTGGATCAACCTCTTCTTGATCGACGACATTCATAGTTGAGCCGTGCAAGATACCAGATATATAAAATATGCAGAACAGAAACGAAATGCTAGAAATGACAGAATAACAGTAAAATATCCAGCATAATCTTCACAATACACATAAATGATATATGAAATAGCAACAGAAATAACACTTTGAATCAGA
>ML795403.1:180763-222987 GCA_009831015.1 Picea engelmannii
GTTACAATAATATCCAAGCTAGGGTTCTCATACCCTCGACTCCTATTTATACTAAAAAGAAGCATCTAGAGGAAGATCCTTCTAGAAGCGGAAGCTTCTATTAGGTCTTCTTACATCCGCCTAATTCTATTTTATTGAAAGGTGTTATTAATATTGACCTTTATTACATCCGAATACATTGATCTACCTATGTGCGGGTTAGGACCTTAACAAGCCGCTTGATTGTTCGGTTAGGGAGACTTCATCTAGAAACCGATTGGCCATCAAATTCATGGCATGTACCCATTGAGGGAAATCTCTTTCAGTGATTCTCTTGATGATAGGTACATATAGAGTCGGAAGCTACGTTTCCCAGATCGATGTTTAAGTTGGTTGGGGGAGGTTCTATTGCTTTGAATAATGGATTCCTTTTGAAAAAAGGTTTATATGGCCTCTGGCCTTGGTTTCCTTCCCTTGCACTTATTTTCATGTTTATGATCTCGTTTGACAACTTCTTGACCATGCGTTGTAGGTCTTCTATGTCCTCACTTCCCTTTTCAGGACCTTGCTCTGTTTGTTTCCCCGGGGGTCTAGTCAACAACAGTCCTCTCCTGGGAGGAGGTTGAACTTTTTTCTTGACTAATGATACTTGGCCTTCTTTACATCCCTTCATTTGAAATTCTATCGTTTTGGCTTCTTCAAAATTCTCAGCTAAAGTTGGTTTGGCAGTCCTTTTCACAAACATTGAAATAGAAGCTGGGAGAGCATTAGCATATACTTCGATTTGCAACTCCTGAGTAGGTTTAGATTCGGGTTGGAATTTGTTTAAGATGGTGGTAAATGTTTGATTGAAGTCTTTAACCTTCTCCTTTGAACTCATGGTGGTGGTGAACAACTCAACCATCAAAGCTCATGTAGTGGTTTCTTCTGCAAATTTGTCTAGAAAATCCTTTTGAAACTTCGTCCAACTAGTTATGGATCCTACAGGTAAGTTAGAATACCACGTGGAGGATGAATTATCAAAAATGTAGGGAAAAATACTACATACTATGTCTTCATGTTGAACATTCATCAGTCTGATAGCCAGTATGAACTTTTTGATATGGTCTTCAGGCAATCCTGAGGTTTCAGGGTCAAATTTAGGGAGTAACTTCTCTGGATGTCGAGGAAGGTTATGTACCTGTCCAGGGATGGCCAAATCATATCTGGCCAACCAAGTTTGATTATTCTGAGGTGGGTTTCCCCTTTCTTCATTATGGTCATTATTATCTTCCATTCCTTCAGATCCCGAAACTGAGCGTTCTGAGTTAAACCCTTCCTCTTCCGAAAATTCGTCAGGCTCGAAGAAGTTGTCGACTGGCGTTTCAGGGATTAGATTAAGAGGATGTTCAATTCTGGTGAGGGAAAAATCTATCAGGTATTCTATTATGTGCACAAAAACCTGGTCGGGGGACTCGACCACTAGTCTGCTTATTTGTTTTCTTCAAGGAAGTAACAGGGCTAAGGGAAATGCATTGATCTGTCAGGCGTAAGCTCTTGTGATTATTCTAAATTGGTTCAACTCCTCTTGAGGAAGAGTGTAAGGTATATCAGGGAACATATGTTCTTCCTCATGCTGGGGTGGGTTACTCATTTCAGGAGTACTCAGTGTGTGTGGGCTATCTTGGGAATGACTAGCCATGCATGCGGGTTGTTTTGAATCTACAGGTTGTCTGAAATATTATGTTAAATATATTGTCATCCATTCATTCTCAGGCCCTCCTTCTAGTGCCAATTCTGTTGAAGGGTCCTAAATCCCTTTAACTCAACAACATGAACCAAAACCACCACCGAGGCCCAATTAGACTCTACAATGTTTAATAGTGGAATGGTTCTCCAGATCTTGCGATCCGACCAAATAATCAATGGGCTTTACGTTTTCTAGTGAAAGCTTCTCCTTCAGTTCAAACGTTCTCTTTTTTGTATTTTTTCTTATAGGTGGGACTAATACAAGATCAAAGCCGGTATAAACCAAATAGGTAACAAGGTGGGAAAACTTAACTATTGGAGAAGGATGAGCTTGGGATAACCCTTTCACTCTAGCATGCAGACAATGATTCTCTACCATAAGCCTAATACTAATACATTAACCTGCCGATGTTCCAATTATTGACTGAGACACAATTTATCAGTAGAAAACATGCACGTGATAAACGATGGAAAGAAAGATAGTTTCCTTAACTCTAATAATCAATCACATATTAACACAACGATTTACTTTTCATCATTAAAAACAAGAACTGTGAAAAAACATTGAATCAGATAACTTAACAACAGATTTAGAAGCTCTTACTCGTTACAAGATCCATTCATGAGATGAAATCATAAATAATTCTTCTCAACATCCAATCAAACACACTTTTGATGAAAAACACAAACTTGTCTCTAGTCCTAAACACGACTTCTCAATTAAGGAAGCTCCGAAATAGTTCTTTACAAATCCAAAAATGAGGGTATTTACAACAACCATCGACCTGTTGCTAATAGGTCGATCCTCCTATTTATAACATACTATTAACTAAAAATAACTATTAAAGTGTAGCTAAGTAAAACAAAACTCGCCACATGGCGCTTTCTTCTATCAGTCTTCAAAGAGTCATCAAATGATCTCACTTGAGTTGATGACTCTTCTCGTACTCCTACCACTTGACGAAGAGATCCTCACATGTGTTAGCATACGAGAATCTATGTTGTTCCATTGGATCCGAAATGATCTCTCTTATTTATACTGCCCATGCCCGATACTTGACTATTCTGGCACTTAACTTCTGCATCATGGCTCAAGCTTTGATCACGTGCTCCATGAACTTCTGCACTTGTCCTGACGCCATGTCTACCACCTTTGCTATTTCCGCAGCCCATGATAAGTCTTGTTCGACATGTGATTTGACTATGTCGCGTAAGTCGACAAAGTCATCGAGTGTGCCGAATTCATGGAGGTCGATGTATCTCATTGCCCGGTTGATCTTGGTCCAACTTTTCTCGTGCTCGACCCATTTCTCTTGGATTTCCCAATGAGGTTCCTCAGCCATTTTTACCCAATATTCAGCCGATTTCCTTATGCGTTCGATGCTGCTTTCCCTTAGCATTCAGATGCCGTGCTCTTCGGCATCTCAGCCCTATTGCATCGCATTGATATAGTCGATCCTTTCCATGGCTTGGTGTGCTTTCTCGTACCACCTCTCCATATCCTTGCACATCGCCAGTTCCATGAGGGTGTCTTATTGAAGCTCAACTATCCTTGCAGTGAATAGGTGTCGTTCATCTGTAAATTTTCCATAGGCCTTCTGGAATTCGCTTCTCAGGAACACTGCGGCCTGTGTGGTGTCCTAGTAATATTTCTCCAAGTGGCGCAAATGTTCCAATTCCTTCAAAGCAACAACCAACTCCTCTTCATCCCTTTTCTCTTTGTCTAGGGTGGCATCTGTGATTGCCATCCCTGCACCGATAAGTTTAGATGTATTGGCATGCTTTGTGTTGATCAATTTTTCCTCCATGGTGATGAGGATGGAGCGATCTAGAGTGATCCTCCTCTTCTTGGTGGTTCTCTACACGATATATTTACTTTTTCGGTCATAAGTGATGGTGTGTATGTCAACGAATTCAACCATGGGTTCGGGGATTTGCTGATCTCCCTAGGTGAGCATATTTCCCAGGCTCCCAGTGGTGTATATTTGTTCAAGACTGGGTTCTTGAACCTCCTCCATGTGTTTCGAAGGTTCGACCTCTGTTTTTTTCTCATCGGGAGGTTGAGTACCGGTTGAAATTGAAGCATCGGGGGTAGGCTCAGTACTTACTTGATACTCGACCGTTGAGATGCCGATTTCCTGCTGAGGAGCTTCTTCTTTTTGTTTTCCCGACCCTGGCTCTTCCGTCAGACTGCCCTTTTGAATTTCTGGTACCTCGAGTAGTTTAGTGTCTAAGAAACTTTCAGCCTCCTGGTCATTCTATGAAGGGCTCCAAATTTGAGATTCGGGAGCTGGGGAAGATGCCTTCTCGGGCTCCTTTTCCTCTATGATCTGCACATGAGTCACCAGGGATACCTCCAAACTTTCTTCATCGTCATAGATGTTTATCAATTAGTGGAGGGGGTTTGGTGCAATTGTTCTCCCTGATGTTCCTACTATCTCCGGCTGAGCTGAAACATCCCCCGGTGATCTGGTCTATGGCGTTGTAATTTCAGGGTTATCTAACCCGAAGATTTCATCAATTTCTATTAGCTCAGGGCCCCTTAGACCTAGCCAGATTTCATCTGGCTTGTCGACAAGGGACCCTATCATTCCTATGAGGTCTAGGTCATATTGTAGCTGATCAATTACCCGCTGCGCCTATTCTATCATGAGCTATCCCCTTGCCCGCGCATCTGGTGTCATAGGGAAACCTCTATCCTGCACTGGGGCCACCAAAGGAACCTCTGTTGCTTCTGCTGCACTGATTTCTTCTCTGGCTCCGAGGGCCTCTTAAGACGATTCCTCTATGGTCATCGCCTGTTCATCCATGCTCATGGCCCTGATCCTGGTCATTTTGGGGTCAACCATCCTTTCTACCACCTCATCCCAATCCTGGGCATTTTCTGTGAAGAATTCATCTTCAAATTTGTCGTGGGTGTATGACCAACAACACGACACTTGTGAGGTGTGTTGCAAGATCAAGCCCTTTGGGTCATGCTTGAGGAGCTGACCTATCTGGAACCTGAACTGGAGCTGGCTCAACCCTTCTTATTTGGCTTGAGCTATATCTTTAACCAAGTAGAAACCTACATGGAAACCATAAGGAATGAAAACCCGCTTCTTGTCCTTGACTAGGGTGGCGTTGTAGCCTTGCAGGATGGTTTGATATAATATTTCTCCTACTAAAATTTGGTCCGGGACATGTGATGGTAGGATATGTGGTGCTCTAGTGGCCCCGAACACCCTGATGTAGGTGTCACACTCGTCCATGTACCAATGGCCTACTTTGGAAATAATTTTCTTGGCTGCAGCCGATAGTCTCAGGCATTCCTTCTTAAAAAGAATGAAATAAATTTGTGTGATGAATTCATCACAGATGAGGGAGTAAGACCTTTTATACCTTTTCTCCCATAGCACACTAAAATAAACGTGGACTGGGAGCTCTGCGACATGCCAACTCAGATTAATGCCGACAAAGATGTTTCTGGCGCACATGACATTGAGCAGATATGAAGCCATGTAGAAAACTGGTTTCTCTCCTTCCTTCGACGTTTGAACCTATTGTATACAGATTCTCAGTTGTTTAGAAATGATTGCACGCCAGTTGAAACCACTCCCAAATATTTCCACTCTATAAGCTAAAGGCATCCATGCCTATGAAAATCTGGAGCAATCCTTCTCTCCATATAATCAACAGATGAGAGCCATCAAATAAATGTATTGCTCCCTTAAGTTGGTTTTCTGGTACCAGCCAGTGCTCCGATCGATGTATTTATTGTCTTCCCTCCACCATGAGGTCATCACCCGACTGGTGTCATGTCGCTTGTATAACTTCATGAAGAAATATTTATTTAGATGCTCCTCGGGGTCTCAGAGTTTGTAGTATTTCTGGACTTCTACCGGAAGGAACACCCCAACACACCCACCATTTTCATAATTTATTAAACACTTCTGTGTGTCTGTGTCATCGACGATCCAATTCAGGAGTTCTATACAGGGAAAACGAGTGTTTTTCTTGCCACCATATGCAAGTACGATCATTGGATGTTCGGAAACACCTCGTCGTCGAGTGTTCTCACATCTAGATTACTGTGTGGGATATACTCTGGGTATTCCTCCCGACTGATATTTTTAAAGAGCTCTCCCCAATGTAAGAGTACTGTCTTGGACCCTGTGCTTGCCTCTCTATCTCCAAAGGTCGGATGTTGGATGAAAACCTTCTTTGTGGCTGTCTTAATGACAGGCTCCAGTCTCAGTGTGTATTCTAATTATTTTGGGACCCCTGGAGAGGAGCCTTCACCTACCTCTGGTTCTTTAAGCTTCAGTGCCCTCGACGATCGTCTGGTGGTTGGATTTCTTGGTGACATTGTTCCTACAACTCAAACTAAAATTTTAGAGACCGTGTAAAGAACAAAACCAGATAAAATATATGAATTGTAACCATATAAAATCCACAGACTTGAATACATACTTGTAAATCTTGCTAAACCTGGTTATTTTGATACTCACGGGATCTTTGTAGCTTTCGAATTACTCCCCTTTCTTCTTCGGATGCTTTGAATTTCCTTGCACGCAGAATGATTTGGTTTACAACGGCTCAAGAGAATTTAAACCAGGGAAAAACTTACCGTGTCGCATCAGCCATTAAATTTAGGTGATGAGTGAAATTTAAACAGATTTGTCGCCGAATTTCCATAACTTAAATTCATCATGGGTTGACGGCGGAGGCTCCGGGGGTGATGTGGTCTATCGGTAATTTCAAACGACTGTTTTGATTGGCGCATGAGGTAGCAACTAATGTGGGATTTGGTATTAATTAGCTCCTTAAATGCTCAAAATCTGATTGTATCTAACGCTAAAACATCCCATCGTGTCGCTTTCTCAATGGGTGGATCGAGCATTGGGGATGTGCTATGAACATTTTCATTGATGTCCTTCTGAAAAAAGATCCAACGCCGATCAATCTCACCGTACAATGCTGTCGTGGAAAAAGCTAACTCAGAGGTGTGACTCAAACCTAGGGAACCAAGAATGACTCGGGGTAAAACTAGACCGTACGGTTCTCCAATCTAGGAAAGACATGTGGCGTTGAATACCGGTGACCTAATTCACATTTATTAATTGGATTTGGGACTTTCATTAAGTTATTCGTTCTAAAACAAACCTTAGCTTGCTGATGCCGAAAAAGTATCCAGGATGGGCGATCGATGATAAACCTATCAAGTGCTTTCTTCAGATTAGCTTCCTCGAAAAAGTCCTGATGCCGAAAACGCATCGGGGATTGACGATCGGGAATATCATTTAGCATGGTCATAATGTTTGTTGAGATCCATTTAGGTTTTCCCCGATTCCAATAAGCGCGTTGGGTTCATAGAAGTTGCCGACAATATCTTTTCTTTCTTTGTTAACGTCTATTCCCCTTGTCTTTTACCGATGTCGAAGGTGAATCAACTATTGACGATATCCTTATGCAAGACTCTGATGTAAAAAAAAACTTCCTTTTGCCAATGTGGATGGAGATCGACGCTCAATGACTGAGGTTTCCTGAGTGACTCTTTTCCTTATTTGAATTCTTTCTGTTGATGAATCTGAGTGTGTCGGGTGAAGTGTTTTGGCTATTGATTCTTTATTCAGGTGTTAAGGCCTTTGAAGTCATGGGGTTTCATAAGTTCAAACAAACATGAATAGCTGATGAGAGTCATGATAATAAACAAATACAAAACATTTCTCAACATGAATTCAAATCACACAGTGCAAGATCAAGTGTTACCCAAAAAGTAAAAAAATTGACATAGGCTTTTTAGGGTGTGTTGTGTGCTCAACAGGTTCATCTTCAACCATGAGATTGTCTTCAGGAGGGAACAACATGTTCATGTCCATGGGATGCTCAACCAAGATACCAATCGCTAGCTCATAATATTCCTCATAATATGGAAGGGAGCGGAGGGAAGTGTACAATCATATTGTCTTGAATTTTAGAAGTCTATGAGAGGTATGGATCCTCTATCCCACTCTCTCTTTGGAGTCCATTTGGGGTATTCTTGATGGAGGCTAGTTTCAAACAAAGTGGTTCATATATCTAGGAGTAGGGCCTAAGGAGGAATGGGAAAAATATACTTACTTTTCTTTGGTTATATTATTGGCCATAGATCACAACAACTTAGTAATTTCTTCCATTGACAGGGCTTCTTGGGAAGTATATGAAGTTTTAGTCTCCTTTCCTCTCCTCCTATTAAGGGAATCTCTTCTTTTAGGGGGATCTTACTTAGTTTTGAGTTGTATCCTAGAATATCTCATGTTACTCTCAAGATCTCCAACATCGTCAAATATAGTATCCAAGTCTAGTGACTTTCTTTCTTTGAGGTGCATGGAAAATTCTGCTTCAAAATTAGTAGCATATGCTACCATGGATACAAGCTAAGAGGGATTTAAAATATTATGGGTGTGGTGATACAACTTACAAAATCTATTGGTGAACTCTAGGATAGTCTCATCATTGTTTCTCTTTAGAGTATTGAACGCAATAAGGTGATATATATAATCTTTCTTGATACCCCATTTCTTTAAAAACTTCTCATGGAACTACCCCCAATACCTTATGGAACTATTAGGAAAATTTCTAAACCATTTCATAGCCTCTCCTTCTATAGAAAGAGCATACATTCTATAAAATACATCATCACCATCCACATAAATTATCAATACATTCCTAGAAGGAAATGAAGTGATATTCAGTAATGAGGCTATTCTCTCCATTGTACTTGGGTAAAACTTTAAGGTGGCCATCAAGTAGGTATCCCAATTGGTTTGTAGGAGGAAATACTAGGGGTTTTCACCTTGCTACCAACCAAGGATTTAGATGATTTGTGCTAGCCATAAAGGACACAATGGTTTTGGATTTGAGGCTAAGTAGGACTTCCGATAATAGGTGGGTACCCCAAATATATAAAAGCTTGTGAAGTAGGGATGACCACAACTTGATGAGATGAGATGGAATTGGAAGTTGATGGGATAAGGATTAGAATATTCTTCTTTCCTAGTGGATCTTGATGGGAAAAATGGGTATCCAAACTTTGCAAATAATCAAAAGAAACAAACTCATGAGACAAATCTATTAATGGTGAGAAATGGATTGAATTAGCCTTATAATACTATCTTGGAGATGACATGGAAGTATGAATACCTTCAATAGGAATATTACCAAAGCGAACAACAAGAGTATAGAATATAACAATACAATCAAGTTCCCTACCTGGATATATGCTTATAAATCTTTGCCTCTTGCACCAAACAAGGACTAGGTCTAGTAGTGAAGCCATCGATTTTCCTTCTAAGTTGGACCTTGTAACAATGGACCAAGAATACATTTTTTCTAGGGTAACCTCTTTCCCTGGTGGAGTCACACTTAGTGGACTTTCCTTTTTGGAAGGGCACACCTTAGCATGCTTAGAAAATGAGAACTCTTAGGAACACTACACATATATTTGTTGTATAGTTTGTTATCACTTCAAGCATAAATCAAACTTTATGTTTTATACCAGGATAGAGTCCCTAGTAATGATTCCATTTCTCATGTTGTCCCCCAGGTTTTCCCCCTCATTCTCACTCGGGGTCTCAATTATAGGGAATGTTGTATAGGAGCATATTTTTGCACTTATCTAGGCCTTCAAGCCAGAGGGAGGGTACTCTTGCTTACCCTTAAGTTATATTTCCTACTATGTTACCCTAGAACAAATTTTATTTATGAAGCTTCAATTGCATTTATTGTAGAGACAAATGGTGCATGAAAATAATCCTTACAACTACTGAAGATTTGTGTTTTCTTTATAGGGGGTGAAAGGGAAAAATAATTAGAGACTACTAAAAGTAGAGTTCTTTAACTTGATGTAGGAGGGATCCTTAATCATTCTTTTGAATTCACAAGAAATAGTGCCAACAAAAGGAAATGCAACACATGAAGAATCAACATACTACTTTCTCATTTAACAAGTCCATTCAATAGAGAAAACCAAATGGGTAAGGCAAATCATAGATCCATTGGTTCATTCATCATAAAATACAAGACAAATTTTGAATGAATACAAGGATAACTTGCTTGAATTAATACTTCATTAGTGGAAATGTGCCTCGATCTTGGTTACATAATAAATTCAACCTTTCTTTGAAATACAATGAAGACACGAGATGGGGACTATAAAATATTAATCCCATTCCTTTATTTCTTCCTTCCAAAAATCTAGACCTCATAATAGTGCTTACAGAGGATGAGAGAATGGGTAAATAAATAATATAGAAACAACATGACTATTTTTCCTAGCATGGGGTTAGGGAACAATACATAATTACTAGGATTAAATATCTCTCTCTCTCTCTCTCTCTCTCTCTCTCTCTCTCAAATTTTGGCAGCCTGTTGGTATCAATATTCTCAATGAGTTGTTTTTCTTAAGAGGGATAATTTTATAGATTCCAGTGAGCCTGCTACTACTGCTACTTGGTTCTTTTTTAATTCCCTACTCAACGACTGCCACTCTACCTTAATCCCACGAAACTAGGGCCATATTTTCAAATTCTAACCGAAAATGGTTATTGCTATTTTAGATGATTTCCCCTTTGAGTACCACTTCCTCTTTTGGTTTTGGGAAGGTGGCTCCATGTGACACAAACTACTGCTACATACAATTAAGAGGGTACCTGTTGACCATGTGCCATTTGAGCCAAAGGGGGTGGGGGGGGGGATCTTCTGAGGTGGCACCTAAGATGTGTTCATGCTTTGTGCCTCTTTCCCTTAGTCTATATCATTTTTTTCTGTCATGGGATGAGTAACCTTTGATCCTTTTATAATGATTAGGTTGATCTTTATGCCACATCCCAATCACTTTATAAAAACCACTTTATGATTTGGAATTTTGAAATTTGAATTTCACTTTTGATTGTGACAAGGTATTAATAATTATTTTTGAACTTTTGAATCTTTGAGCCTTCAAACCTTTGATCCTTCATGATCCTTCAAGCCTTTGAGTTATGAGGATCCCAATTTCAAAATCAACCTTAATCATGATATCAGTCACAAAATTGCATTTGAAAACAACTTGAAAGGGAGTCTCGATTGCAAAATGGAGGCCATTTGGAAATTGGGTTACTTATTCAAATGTAATAGGGAAAAGAGGCCTTATTAGGAGTTTAGTCTTGATTCTAAAATTGGGAAGAAGGTTCATAAGTAATAGGAGAAGCAAGATTATTCAAGATATCATGCTCGATTTCGAAAGTCAAGAAGAAAGTTTAGAAGCAAGGAGAAAGAGGTCTAATTAGAAGATCATGCTTGATTTCAAATTGGGAAGAAAGTTTGAAAGTAAGGAGAAAGAGGCCCAATTAGGAGATCATGCTTGATCTCAAAATCGAGAAGAAAGTTCGAAAGCAAGGAGAAAGAGGCCCAATTAGGAGATCATGCTTGATCTCAAAATCAGGAAGAAAGTTTGAAAGCAAGGAATGAGAATAAGAAAAATAGGCCTAATTAATAGATTGGGCTTGATTCAACAGTGTTGAGTGGAAGGGACATTGATCAACGAATAAAAGTAACTCTAGGGATAACATGATGATCTTCCCCAAGAGTTCACATAGACGGGAAGGTTTGCACCTTAATGTCATCTCTTCACCACCTGGGGTGGTAGTACATTTGAAGGGTTGGGTTGTTTGCCCATTAAAGCGGTACATGGGGTGGGTTCAGACATCATGAGACAATTTAGTCTATATCTAGTGTAGGAATTAGAGCATTGAGAGGACCTTTCCCTAGTGGAAAATATTCGAATGGGAAGACATAAGAAATGCCCAATTGGAGGATTAAGGAAAAATGGATTCAAACATAAATCGAATTGAACTAGAATGGCTTGATTCGAAAATCAGTATGAAGGAATTTAGGAGAAAAGGGGGAAGATATGAATTTGGATGAAAATGGACCAACCAAGAGATCGGGCCCAATTTTGTGGTTGGGGCAAGAAAATGTTTCAAAAGTCAATAAATGGTTAGAACAAAGGAAAAGGTGCCAATTTTGAAATCAAGATTGATAAATGAATCATAGGTTAAAAGGGAGTTCAGACGAGGAAAAAATTGCTTAATTTAGAAATTGGGCCCAATTTTGGGAATCAAGAAGAAACATAATTTGAACGAGGAAAAGAGGACCCAATTTACAAAGGCAAAGATTTCAAACATTTACAAAGGCTCAAACAGATAGAGAAATTGGCCAAGGACGGAAAAACTTGAGTATTTGAAAACTTCAAAGATAAGGCTTGAATTTGAATGCAATTTTCCCTGAATTTTATTGAGGGCTCAAGAAGGTAACAACAATGGGAAACTCACTAGGCACTTCCCCTCATTCTAAGGATGGTACCTAGGGTAAACCAGGTCTTGTAGAAGCTCGAGGCTTTGTCAACACAAGACTCAAGGCCATTACAAATATATTATCATTAATAGCTTAACATGTCACTTGTGGAATTGAACTTGGATGGGGATAATAACACTCCTTCTCACCACTACCGTGGCTAAACCCAATTGACTATTAAATCACTTACTTAAAACATGGTTGATTTAATTTTCCATAATGCTTATTAATTTAAAATATAATTTCATTTTTCATGATGAAGAAGAAAAATTTATGAACTAAATTTTTAATGCACTATATAGTACATAAAATTATGATAGAGCTAAATTTATATGGAGTTGATAACAATACATTTGAGTTGGTTAGAAATTTTTTATATGCATCAATTGATTATATATATATATATATATATATATATATATATATATATATGTCAAAATATATAAAGGACATTTAAATGCATAATAAAACTAACTATAACATAATAGACAATGAACTAACCATTTGTATTATGGTGAGTTGAAGAGAGTCCATGTTAAACACAATTGTTATATCTTAACATATTTTAACTAATATTATGGCATAATGTTTATTTAAAATGTATATACTAAACTAGTGTGTGAAACCTTTTGTTTGTGGGACAAAGATTCTCTCTACAACGATTTGATTGTTAAAGTTTATGGAGATATACATACTCTACCCCCTTTAAATTTGAATCTATAATTTCCAAAGAAAAAATACATGTTCTCGACCATTAAACACACTCAAATTATATAACATAATATTTTATTTTATTGCTTAAAACATTGTTATGATAAAAAATGATATTTTTTATTATTACTTGATACATTGTTTTGTTTTGTTTTGATATAACATGATATTTTGTTTTATTACTCGATACATTGTTTTGATTTATGAAAACAATTTATCACATTCATAAATTTGATACAAATTATTAGTAATTTTGATATAACATGATATTTTGTTTTATTAATGGTTACATTGTTTTGATTTATGAAAACAATTTATCACATTCATAAATTTGATACAAATTATTAGTAATTAATATTTATTAATTATTATAGTTAATTAAAAATTATTAATTATTTGGTTCACTCATATTTTATGTTGATTCTGCCGCACCAATGCTTTGATGGATTCCTAAAGCACCGAAGTTCATATAAGATTTTGCGCTTTGATGGATTCCTAAAGCACCGAAGTTCATATAAGATTTTGCTTGTGGGCATTTGCAAAAACATTGCTATTAAAAGCCTTTTGAAAAATATGTTTTGTGGAGGTTCCTCTTCTATTTTAAAGTTAAGCCTTCTCACCTGGCTTAACAATGATCATGTCTTTAAAATTGACACATTAATGCACCAATTATAGGTCAGAGGCCAGATAATGATAGTTTATAATTATTATTAATAAAATAGAAATTTTTTTATTGATAACTATCCATTAGTGTTGCTTAAGTTTAAGAAAAAAAAAGAAAATAAATACAAAATCATTCATAATTAAGAGGTAATTTTGTTGGTTTACATTTAAGTATACATTAAATTATATTTATGAGATGACATTAGGTTATATGATTTATTTAATGTACTAATAAAACAATTTTATTATGGTTAAATACATAAAATAAATTCCTCACCATTTGATCTTATCAAATAAATTATTATAAATAGAAAAACACAATTTTATTTAATAACATCAATCACTACAAATAAGTTTTATTTGTCATTTTCATTAACTTGAATTACTTTTTCATTTGGTATGATAATAGTATTATTTAAAAAAACATGTATTACTCTAGGGTTGTGTTACGAGACAAACCACTAATTCCTATTCAACACATTTTGGTAAAAAAACACTTAGTTATAGTGTATTAGAAAAACATATGACCCTTTACTTTCATCAATGATTTTTTTGGAGTTAATACAAATTAGTTCATTATCACACTTTAATGTATTTCACCACTCTAAAATAACACATTTAAAAGACTAAAAGTTAATTTGTATGATCTCTTGTACCTTTTTGATGTATCCTAATTTTCCTTCTATTAGGTTCATGCCACACTAGTTGGTATGACTAGATAGGTCAAACTTAACCTCAACCTCATAATCAAAAGTGACATGCTCATTATTGGCCCCTAGGTGTGAAAATGATGTTTGTAAGCCTAGATGAAAAGTAAAGTACTTGCACATGAGTGAATGATGTTTGTAAGCCTAGATGAAAAGTAAAGTACTTGCACATGAGTGAACAAAGGGAGGTGTTATAAATATATGAATAAATGGAATAAGAGCATCACAATATATAAATTATATATTATACATGAAATGATAAAGAGGTCACAAGAAATTATTTCAAAGTCATTGCAACCAATTCTTATGTTTAGTGCATCATCTTAGTCACATGGCTTGTAATTGAACGATCCATATTTTTCTTGGTCTCTGACTCTACCCAATTGTTGGGATATGTGGTCGATATATTATGCTTTATATGGTTAATATAAGGGCAATTTATTTCACTCAACATTCTAAATTCTTTCATGTTATTTTCCGCCTTTTTCTATTTTCTTCATATTAAGCAACACATTGTTGAGTTGCCTTCACACTCTACAATTTTTTTTTTTAATCATGTCAATTTATGTGGTGATTATTATTATTATTATTAATCATGGAATGACAATAAATATTACATATGATATCCATGTACTATTCACCATAATTCAAATTGGTGCAAATGCATGGTGTTAATCTAGTAAATAAAAAATGGCTTGTCCTGAAGCTTGTTCCTTCTCCTATTGGTTTACGACATATCATATTCTCTTTTTGTCCCCATATCACTAGTAATATCATTCCACTCCCCTTATCATGCCATCAATTTGGTTAATATACTCACAATCATAATAGATTGACTCATGGGGAATGCATCCCTTATCCATACTATACCCTTTAGATTTTTTTCCTTTGGAAAACAAGCCCCTTCAACTTTTTCATGTACTTCTCTAAGAATATATTCCAATGACAAGTGACCACTCTAGATAATTCAACCTCGTTAACAAGGTGAATTAAAATATGTGATTTCAAGTCCATTAAATTTGTGGGAAATTCCTTCTCCAACATACATACAATATGAACTATTTATGAACACCACCTTGGAATGCTAGCTATGTGAATCTCTTTCAACATGATCCACTATACGATTGTTGGTACCTTTAAAATGGAACATTACAAGTTAGTGAGGAAGTCATGGTCCACACAACCACATATGAACAAAGGATAATGACAATACAAAATAATCCTAAATTAACTATACACAATTGGAATGATCACACCAAAGAAAATATTGGTCATGTAGAACTATAAAACAAAGAGTATAATCCAATCCACACACCCTTAAAATGTTCTAATGTTCATGTGATTATAGGCTCAACAATTGACCTTTCACCATTAAGCACCTCTTAGGATTTGACTCATATAAAGACGGGGTTGTTACATATTACATTACATTCTTTCTTAAAGATAAATCTTCATTTAAAAAAATCCACAGATCATCCCCTTGTTTAAAATTCCATGAGGTCTCACCTTATATTGTACATTTTTTTAGGGAAATATTGATTTTCAGTATTTGAAGACATAAGATCTCTCCTAAATGCCAATAGGATATTTTTCGTTGACGATATGTGCTTACACAAAGAAAGTGAAGCATTTTTTTTAGTATGTACATTAGATTGACTAGATGAACAATATTCATATGTTTCCAAATGGAAGTTCATAAAATATGGATGTTTTTTCATCCCTATAGGAATTCTCTGTTCATATTATTAAAAAAAATCCAAGTGTGATTAGCTAGCAGGAAAACCCTTGAGGAGTCAAAATACGATTTCTCAATTCATGCGAGTACTAGGACTTCATAGAATGACCACAAAAGTTGCATGCATAATTCCTTTTGTTATTAGACCTGTAACACTATAGGACAAATATAACATGAGAGACAACATGGTAGATAATCCAAAATTACATTAACTCACAAAATGGATGAATGAATCAAATCAACAAGCTTATTAGAGAAAAATATTAATCCTTCATAAGCATCTGTCGTCTATACACATATTCCATATAGCATAAACAACCACTTATCTAGAATGAGTCTTGATACACCGTATGCCTGTAAATTTTCTCATAATTTTTGTAGTTCTTCGATTAAGGAATGCATGCAAATATCCATCATGTTAACTTTTTTTCACCTTAGAACTATTAGGGACAAAATTAGGTATTATTTTCCATGAGCAACCATTGGGGATGATTGTCATTGATGACTACCATTGGCTAAAGGAAATAGTTGATGTTATAGAGGGAATTTGGGTTAGCTCTATCCATGGATAGGTTTAACCATATACTTCCTATAAATTGTATGCATTTATTGCCCAATGTGCCCTTTATATGCTTCATGGTCTTTGAACAAGATGGGATTTTCATAACTTTAGGCTCTCCTCTATGTGATGCATGCCTTCCTTGCAACTCGATTATTTATTTACATCGAAACATCTTTTGAATCTCGAGGATTATAGGAATGTGCCTTATTATATATTTTTTCTAAGAAAAACCTTGTGGTGAAACCTAAGGGATGCTTCCCCACATTCGTGGATGGAATCCTTTGTAAATATGTGACTTATCATCTTATGTGGATTACCTGGTTTATTTATTTTTATTTTATTTCTAAAACTGATCATGTCCACATTTTGTACATTTTTTCTTATTTGTGTATTCATACCTATAAATAATATAATTATTTATACAAGCATGCTATGCTATGCACTCAAAACCTAACATTTTCAATAATAGTTTTTCCTCTTCACAAGTGCTTGGGAGGACATTTCATTAGGAAGAACCTTATCTTTAAAGTGTCATGTGAATTGTGAGCAATACCAATGTCTAGTGTCATTATAAGGATGCACATACTATGTTCAAATTGATTGTGTTTGACCCTATCTCACCTTTCTCTACCTGACATCAAGGGTACCATCAATATTATATACAAAATTATGGCCAAAAAGAATATCATAACCTTTTTCAAACCTTGTAAAACCCTAAAGCAATTATTCAAAACCGCTAAGGACAAATCTGACCCTATGATGGGCCCATAAGTCTACCAAATTCCTTGCTCCTACAACAAATCATATATAGGCCAAACTGAGAGATCTTTCAAATATCAGATCAAAGAGCACATAACCAACACTACCCACAACCAGATCACTAAGTCAACTATCGCTGAACACTCCTTCAAATCTAAACACCTTATTTGCTTTGACCAAACCAAAATTTTGGCCTCAACGCCCTATTATTCCTCTCGTATTATTCAAGAAGCGTTGGAAATTGAAAAACACCCCAATAACTTTAATCATGAGGATGGATATAAACTCAAACAATCATAAAATCCCCTCATACAATGCCTCAACCAATAAGTTGATTCTCCCTTATTAATTTATTCCCCTTTTGTCGTTCCTATTCTTACCATGACCCTTTTGGGTGTATGTTTTCACATTTGGCCCCTCATTTCACTAGGTCATCTTTTCTCCCGATAATCTTATACGCTTCTTTCTACTCTAATACCATTCTATTTTATTTATTTATTTAGTATTATTACATGCATTTATCACTTAACTTTTTCCACTTATTACTAATTTTTTTTAAGTACTTCCTCCATTGTAATTTTCTTTTACTTTACTAATTTCCTTTCCTTCTCTAACTTTTTTTCCTCCAATGGTTGGTTTAACCTTTTTAGATTTCTCAACGAACAATCTTTATATATATTTTTATTATTTCATAAAAGTTATTATTTCAATTTTTTTAACTTAATAGTGACTCTCAAAAGTCACCTCAATTTTCTAATGACTATCTTCTTTCGTTTACCCTATAAATTTATTCCCCAACGTAGTATTTTCATATCATTGAGCTCCTTTTGTCCCTGATGATGGGTGGATTGTCCACTCAAAATGTTGGATGTTTCAAAATCTCTTACACAATTCATTTCTAGAAAGATCCACGACAATTGGAATATACTTATTTGCAAAAAAGAGATTTGAATTGATAAGTACCTCAATAGTGCCGAGAAAAATATGTTTTAAAAACCATACATTAAGTTCAAGTTGTAAATTAACATGGTTGTCCCAAGTTGGATAGACTTTAACCATTTGTGAAAATAGGTGCAACATTTTTTAGGATCTCAACAAAAGTATTTGTAGCATGATCAACACCCCCAACACCCCAATCATATCTTGTTCAAATGCATTGACAAACATTGAACCCATGGCCTTTGTATCCCATAAAAAATCATCCATACCAACTTCTCTATTAGTGTATTAATCCCCCACATATGAGGAATCATTGGTAATAGAATTATTCTTAATGGGTGACTCACACTCAAGTCGAATGTAATGGGGAGTTATCTTAACCACTCCTCATGTGTTTTTTTTGTTGAGTTCCCTTATTTTATATTGACCTCATGGATGGCCTTGAGTTCCCTTCTTTTAGTAGCCTTATTTCATATTGACTTCATGGAGGGCCTTGAGTTCCCTTCTTTTAGTAGCCTTCTTTCATATTGACCTCATGGAGGGCCTTGAGTTCCCTTCTTTTAGTAGCCTTCTTTCATATTGACCTCATGGAGGGCCACACGACACATTTGAAGAGTATAAATAGGCCCCTCATCATTATACTCTTAGATTTTGAAAAAGCCAACATTATATTAGTACATTCAAAAACATAATACAATAAGGAATGTAATTTAGTCAATCATTGACATAATGTCCAACATTATATTAGTACATTAAAAAACATAATACAATAAGGATTATAATTTAGTCAATCATTGACATAATGAGGCATTGATCACACATCAAGGGTTCATCTTCAACCATTTATATTTTGAAAAACCTTATACAATTAGGGTCATAAAATATATCTAGTGCATATAGTGAAGTGCCCATGACCTAGGATGGTAGCTTTATGATAGAATGCCACAATTAGTAGGGTAAAGTAGATCTCAAAATTTATCTTCAACCATTTATATTTTGAAAAACCTCATACAATTAGGGTCATAAAATATATCTAGTCATATAGTGAAGTGCCCATGACCTAGGATGGTAGTCATATATCTAGGATGGTCATATAGAATGCCACAATTAGTAGGGTAACGTAGATCTCCAAATTTATTTACTGCACATGATATTTTAACTCGAGATATAATTTTGTAGATATTATTTGTAAATGGTAGAACATCCTATGCACATGAACTCAATCCCATATTAAGATCATGCACAAATCAAGATAAAATATATCAAACTTAAATATATGCACATTCTCAAGCAACTCATAGCATATCAAACAATTGACACAACAATATAGTGAGACATACTATAAGAGGGATGTGAAAATTTAATGCACTGGAGGGGCGAGGGCCTTAATTATGTATCAATAAAAATAACTTATCATAGTCAAGTTAAAATATATGAAAATTAGATATATACATGTGTCGAAGGAATTAATATCATATCAAACAATTGAAATTGAAATTGAAATAAAAGTGAGACTTATTGCGAAAGAGATGGAGAACTCAATGGACTTAGACCATTGGAGTTTTCTTGTAGTTGAATGATGGGTTTTAATAACTAGAAACATGATACCACTACCTAAACATATATTCTCCTGCAGTTCATAAAAGAATACAACAAGTACAAGTGTTTAGTATTTAAAGTGGTGAAATGAACTCAAAATGTCATTGGTTCGAAGTGTTCACAAATTTGTTTAAAATACTTAAGCTTTCCATGATTTTCTTCATTAATACTCCGTTTTCTGTTAGGAGCACTAATTCTCCATATTTACTTCTTCATGTTGGTTCTTATGTACAAGACATGGGCATCATCAGATAGCACTTTGATATCGGTTCAAGCTATGACATCATCAGGACATGGAGGGAAACGAGAAACCAAAGATTTTCAAATTCGTGAGCAAGCAAGACTAGAGTTAGCCATTTCCGAGGAGGTTTCATGGATTATTTCTTAGGTTTCTGGACTGGTTTGTATGGATCTCTTATACTGTTTGTCTTATAATTAGTTATTATTGCCTCTTTTTTTCCTGTTTTTGAGAGTTTAGCCAGAGTTAGGTTCCCATTTATTTCTCCCATCCATATTGCCATTTATTACTTTTTTTGGAAACTGAACCCCTGGCCGATGAAGTATTTTTCCTTTCGTCACCTTATCTTGAGCTGAGGGTAAGTGTGGAACAAGTGGTCTTCTTCAGAGTCTTTTTTCAAGTGAGTTAATACTCTGTGACCTGTCCTCTTTCTTCAGAGGATCCTTAGCCTTTGATTTTCTTGTTTGGGTTTTGTGATTTACAAGTGGAGGTAGGATGGATAGCCGACGATTAGAAGGGATTAATAAGGAGGTTAATGCACTCTTAAATGAACCACTGGAGGTTATTTGGAAGGAAAATAATACTTATCCTTGTGTGTTATCGCTGGGAGACGTTTCAAATTTTTCGTCCAAAGAGACTCTTCCCTTGGGTGGACAGGTGACTGCTAATTCTCTTCATAGTAACTCACTCTCAGCCGAACCTTCTTTAGCTACTTTCCTGCCAGCACTTTCAGAGCCGTCATACAACTTCAAGTCCTCTAAGGAGAGTTTGACTTCTGGTTCCTGTCAGGCTGCTAAATTGAAGATTTAAATGACCTGAAACACTAAATTGTCAAACCAGGGTTGGTAAACTTTGAGATGCTACACTGTATGTGCGGGTAAGGCTCTAATCGCTATCTGAATGCTATCCTTAGAAGAAAACACAAACTCACTCTGAGAACTTGAATCCTAATGATTATCCTGAAACTTAGCATTTCCTATTTAAGTCATTAACAGAAAACAKTCYTATGCTTAAATGMKGGTGCTTCYATTTCCATKCAGAAGTGTGATTTCACAAGATTATTCCACCACTAMTTTTAATCATCTATCATCACCATTTCGATTCAAKCCAYGACAAAAAGAGTATTTCCTAAAATGCATTTAATCTRAACATTACAAATGAATCTAAGYCTKTCTACARGAAAAYAKAGAAATATCYTACTTACCCTACTGGTACCGGRAGCTTCCTCTAGTTCATTTGTKCCCTAACTAACTTAAYARAGMAGAGTAKCCTAACCATCTAACAGAGYAGAGTAACTCACTATCCTAACCAAAACAAAGTATGTTCAAGCTCGCATTCACTTTAATCTTCGTTCAAATTGGAAACTGGAAACAGAGCTATTCGAATTCACGCTTCAAATCCTACAGGAATCAATCATGCTTTCAATACTCATCACTGTAGAAGATATTACTATGCCGAGGACGATACAGTTGAAGAATAAGCAATCAATAATCTGAACAGTTAATTCCAAAACTCAACAACTAACATGCATGCAATTACTATGATGCTGAAATAAACTAAATTCAATACAGAGAATAGCAGCGCCTTGCACCTGTTTGGCGGGCCCAACCAAAAGGTACAAACGCCAAAGGAAACAACCAGAACTACTCGATCATGCTACACAAACATTGTGTAAACTTCACGCTCCATTAACTCAGAAGAAAATACTCAAATCGTATGACAATGAAATAACATAACACACAACAGTTTTTTTATTTAGAAATATATGTTCACGATATAACATAACATAATCCGTTCTTAGGAGTGATCTTTCGTTTATACCTAGATCCTCCTCCATAACAGTCTAAAGCAAAAATACATAAATACAAACGGATCTCCGATCCGAAAATAGCTTGGAATCAAGTTTAAAACGGTCTTCACATCTTCGTGACACGTAGTGTCACGAAGTGTGAACGATGAAGAATTAACGACTCAGTTTTATCATTATGCCTTCAATCATCCTGTGAGCGATGACTCCATTTGTCATGTGAATCTCTATGTCTCCCATTCTGACCATAACGCACAGATCTTGAGTGGCTTCATTGGTATCTCCATGGGTACGAGTTGGTACCTGGTACTGGCAATCCTGTTCCAAAAATAGAAGTGGTACCTAACCCAAGCGACATTAGTTTCAATATCAATTTAAAGCATCAAAATGCATAAGAATAGCTTGAAACGTAAAGATACCTTAAGTAGCCCCATTGAGTGGTAGGGAGATGTCTATTATGTCAAAAGAAGGCAAAAAGGGGTGGTACTGGGTATAGAAATGGAGGTCTTTGGAATATAATATAGGCAAAAACATGATCAAAACTGGAGACCAACAGTTCCCCTGATAAGCGTAATGATTCTCGGTATTTTTCAAAATCTCCCAAGCCAAGGTCGACCCGTAAGCATAGGAGACAGTGGATCACGAAGCGTACTATTAAAAGGTTAGTATTGGGGGCTAACATTGGTTTAGAGGACTCGTGTAGAATGGATATCTGTGGCCTTGTTGAAAGACTCACATACAACAACGTTTCCGTGGAAAGCTTTATGGTTTGGATAGAACGGGTATGGGTTCCAGTGTTAGGGTATCTACCTGAGGTAATATTCTTAACTAAAGGCTGGGTTGGAATTATTTGTGCATCCCCAGAAGATGCAGAGTTACTGTTAAGTAGAAATTGGATTAATGGAAAGAGTAGTCTTATGCTCAAGAGGTGGAGACTGGCCTTCAGTCTGGAAACTGAGTATTTCTCGGTAAGACATATTTGGGTATTTCTTCCTGGACTCCCTCTATATTTATGGAATGAAGGTGCTTTGACAGCTATCGGGAACAATATAGGGAACTTCATAATGGTGTATAAAAAGAATTTAGAGTCGGCAAATAGAAAAGTAGCTAAAGTCCTAGTTGAAATGGATGCACACTTGGGTATGCCAGCGACTATGGAGGTTGAATGGCGTGGTTTTTGCCATCAACAAAGATTAAATTACCTCAGGTTACCTTTTATATGTAGCTACTGTCGAAGTACTTCTCATATGAGGAGAGACTGTAAAGTATTTATGGAAGAAGAAAAGCTTCTTGAAGAGCAAGGATTTCCTTATAATACTCCAGATTATTCGATGGACACTGGTTTTTATGGCTTCGAAGAAAGTAGAGATGACAGTATTGATAAAATATTTTTGGAGCCAACATAAAATACTATCGGTAAGTTACAGTTGTATTGTCCTACTTTTTTCAATTCCCTTTCTGTTTTGGAGCGCCTTTCAATTAGCTCCTTTATTTGAATGAAGAACTCTATCTCTAAGTCGACCTGTCCACCTTTAATGGATTCTGAAGCTCCACAAAAATATTCTCGTTCCCCGAGGGTTTTCTCTACCTTACCTTCCCCTCCATTGGCTACTTCTCCCTTGGAACCTATGTGTCCTTCAGATGTTTTGATACCTGAGAAAGATCCTGCTTCTGTTGGAATTTCTTCTCCAGAAACTTCCTTTTCTCATGAGACCTGTAACAGTCAGAATTATAGTCATCAATTGTTGGCCATCCAACTTTTCCACCTGGGTATAGGGAACCTGAGGAGGATGACTCTACCCTTTCTGCCATTTTGGATTCTTTCATACCCTTTCTACGTGGAAGCGAAGCTTCAGTCCCTTTACCTACTTTTCTCAGAAAAAAACCCATTGACCCTTGTGTAGAAAGTGGGAAAGCTAGTACCTCTTGTGTTTTGGTCGGAGAAGGGGGGAAGGATTTTTATTGGTCACGGGGGCTGGGAATTGAGCTCTCCCCTGTAAAATCTCATAGTGCCAGAAAAAAACCAGTACTGAATTAAAAGAAGAGACTGCTTCTCATTTTCCTACTGATGGTAGGGCCCTTAGAGCTTTGAAGGCCCTGGCAAGAACAAAATTATGTTAGTTCTCTCACTAAACCTAAGAGGGACTGGAGGCATCCTTAAAATTGCCTTGGTTCGTAGTTTTTTGGAAAGAACACGTCCAAATATTGTTTTTTTCAAGAGACCTTAGTTCATGCTGACAAGGCGAGGTGCTTCTTTTAACTTTTGAGGTCGCAGTGGCTTGTTTGCGCAGTTAATTCGGTTGGTACTTGTGGCGGGTTACTAGCTGCATGGGATCCCTATTTTTTTAATCTAGTACCCTACCTAACTTGTGGTGGTATTTTACTGACAGGATACTGTCTTGGATTTAAAATGTATTTTAATCTTCTTAATACTAATGGGCCGTGCATCGAGTGAAAATATTTCTGGGAAAGAGTAGAGGCAGTGGGTCTGCTATCTTTGAAAAATCTTGTGTTAGATGGCAATCTGAATTTGACTTTGAAGGCAAGTGAAAGCTGGGGTAGTCGATCAAATCTTTGTTCTTTGAATAATTTCTTTACTAATCTTTTCTGCAATAACAAACTTATAGACATTCAACCGGGGAAACTGGTCCCACGTGGAGAAATGGCAGAGTGGGTGATGCCTTCATAGCAAAGAGATTGGATCGGTTTCTTCTTTTCGAAGATTTAGTGTTATCCAAAGGTATTCTTAGATCATGGGTAGAATTCCCCTTTATCTTTGATCATGCACCAATCCTTTTACAACTGGATTTACCGCCAGTGTACAAAGCAATTCCTTTCAAATTTAATCTAGTTTGGTGGATTGATAAAGAGTTTTATACACTAGTTCATAATCTGTGGATTGATCCATTGTATCTTAGGGAACCTTGCAAACATAAGAGGTTGGTTTGGAAATTGAAAGATTTGAAAAAGAGTACAAAAATCTGGCAGAAAAAATATAATAGCTTAAAGAATGCAAGGCTTTATAGTCTCGAGCATGAAATCTCCTTTAGATTACAAAATTTATCGGAGGGGACCTGTCTGAATCTGAGAGACCATTCTTTAAAGTATTTAGAGAGGGAAAGGAATACTTTATTAAAGGATATCAAGGAACAGTGGCACCAGTGCAGCCGTGCCATCTAGATACAAAGTGGGGACCTAAATACAAAATTCTTTCATAGCTATGCAAGCTACATGAGAAACCAAAAGTTCATTTGGGAGATACAGGATGAGGGGGGTACAGTTTACAGAGGCCAATAAAATATTAAATTAGCAACTGCTAAAAACTTTAAAGATTTTTATAATAAGACAATGAATAGAAGTCAGGATGATCAAGTTAAAGTGGCTACCTTATTCTCGAATATGTTTATGGAATCAGAGTTAGAGGCTCTCTATAAACTAGTGGATAAAGATGAATTGAAGAAAATCCTTTCAAGCCTAAAAGTAGATAAGAATCCAGGCCTTGATGGCTGGACTGTGAAATTATTTAAACATTTCTTTGACTTGGTCGGAGACGATATCCTGGAAATGATTGAAGAATCTATACTTTTGGGTTTTATTCCTGGAGCACTAAATTCTGCCTTTCTCACTTTAATCCCAAAAGTGAACAATCCTTGTCTTTTTGGAGATTTTCGGTCGAACTCCTTGTGTAACCTCTGTTACAAGATTATTTCAAAGATCATAGCGAATTGGATCAAACCGATTCTTTCAAGATCTATTTCGGAAGAACAATTGGGATTTCTGTAGGGAAGGAAAATTCAGGATGCTATAGGCATAGTTCATTAATGTATCCACAATATAAATCAGAAAAAACCCAAGTCTTTGATTCTAAAGCTGGATCTCCAAAAATCTTATGATTGTGTTAATTGGGATCTCCTGCGCATTCTCCTTCTGAAAATTGGGATGGATTGTAAAATGACTAGATGGATAATGAGCTGTGTTGTATCTACCTCTTATTCTGTATTGATTAATGGTGAAGCTACAAAGTTCTTCAAAAGTGCTAGGGGATTGAGGCAAGTATGTGATGCAGGAGCATCGCTAGCACATCAAGCGAGCTAGCGTGGAAGCGGAGGACAACTGGACAAGATAGCAAAAATTTTGAAAATGCTTTGGAACTGTTGCACAAATCTTAAATGAGTCATTTAAGAGGAGTTTCCTTTGTATATTGTAATGGACCTTGAGCGGATAGCTCTCGTCCTTTAGTAGATAGACAACATTTAAAATAGTTAATGTTGGTAGATAGGAATTTAATTCTAGATTAGACAATTTAGGAGCTGGAGGGAAAACGGATATAGACACCCTCATTGTACATTGTAACATTATTCTAGAGGAACAGGAGAGCAAGAGCAAGCAGAGAGCTATAAAGAACATCCATGTACTGATATTTTAATTAATAGAAGAGCCTTGATTCAAATTCATGGTTTGTGTTGTTCTCTGTGTAATTGATATGGATATGCTCATGAATGATTGCTTCCTGTTATGCATTTGCTTTTATATGCTGTGTATGTGATTTCATGGTTGAATTGAAGTTTGAGAGAAGGAAGGAATGAGTTTCAATTGTTTCTCTATTTGAGCCAGAGGAGCCGTGCAAGGAGTGCAGTTGAATTTGTCCGCAAGGAGTGCGTTGACAGAGGGTTCAGGTAGAGATAACTTCTGTTCTCATTCATCCCAGAAGGTGCAGTTGGGCACAGGAGCCATGCAAGGAGTGCGCAGGTGGGTAAAAGGTCTCAGGGTTGCGAACCTGAGGGAAGCGTTAAAAGACTGTTGCTGCAGGTGTGCGCAGAGTCGAGTGACTTCAACGCTTAGACATTGTTGAAGATTTGCCGCAAGGAGTGCGTGCAAAGTTTCTTTCTGAGGACTTGAGAGTCAGAAGGAAGCTCAAGAGGTATAGAACCTTGAGAAATCACCGAAGGGAGCGCAGACAGGTTATGCCTGGAAGGCTTGCAAGAAGCGTCGCAGGTTAGCGAGCAAGCGGACAAGTTCTGTGGAAGAACCCGTCGTCATTTCGGTGGATTAAGGAAAGGAGAACGGATGGTCGAAATCCTTTGGGGAGATTTCACAAAATTCCGAGGGCCGTTAGAGCTCATGGAGGTGCAAGGAGGTTACAGCGAGAACGTAAAAAGGTTTAAATCTCAGGAGGGGCAGAGCCGTCGATTCGAGTCACAAGGACCGTCAGATCTACACGTGATATCGTGTATCGGGGATTCGTGAGTCGAAGCTCCAAGTTGTTGCAATGAGAATTGCGATATAACGATCTGCGATATCCCAACGAGCCCAGAACCTTCCATCAATTTGGATGTGTGTCAGAAGATTCGAGGAAGTCGGAGTTTGGGCATCAGGGATTTCAGAGATAAGCTGCTCTTGTAGTTTGGAATCGCGAAATGCGATATCCCGACGGAAGGGTTGTGTGGGCCACAACAAAATTTAGTGGAGGACAGGTGGCATACCATATCGGGGATCGAGAAAAGGAAAGTCCCGAATCCATTGACATCAGGATTCGCGACCTCGCGAATTTTGAAATCATGATAGAAGTGACGGGAGGTAGAAAAGTTAACTCGCGCATGTGCGTCGGATTTTTCATCGCGTCGGGTATCGGGAGTCGGAAAATCATAGTGTTTGATATCATGAGTAGCGAAAGCGCGATAAGGGAAGTTCCGATAGAAGAAAGGAAGAAGTCAGCGTTGACTGGCCATTGGGTCTCGGGGATTCGAGAGCCCAGTGATCGACCTTGGACATCGCGAAGTCGCGAGTCCCGATTTCCCGATAAGTAAAGCAAGGGGAATTGTGCGAAGAGATCTGTGGGTGCAGATTTTCCCAATAGGGAAATTGAAGAGCTACTTAAGAGTTCTTCGGGCCGTGAGAAGAAGAATATCCTGTGTGAGCGGGCGTGCCTGCGGGTGCGGTTGCGTCAGAGTGGTATCAGAGCACAGAAAGACTCTTTTCTTTCTGTAGCAGAGAAGAGGAAATTCACCATGCCTCCGAGGAGAGAAAGACAGTCACTTGACCCAGAGGATAGGGAGGTGCGGAGAAGAGGCAGGCAAGTAGCCAATCCAGAAATGGAGAGGCAGATGCGTGATCTCCGAGCAAGACTCGAGGATATGGAGACAACTCAAAGACGCACAGCTAGTGCAGGGGATCTGAGTGATTTCGACATTGAAATAGAGGTTGAACGTGAGGAGGAAGTTGTAGCTGAAGATGCATCAAACGAACGTTTGATCAAAGCTATTGCCAAGATGGGTGCAAGAGCAAAGATGGACATTCCATTTTACGAGGGGAATCTGGATGCGGAGGAACTTCTAGATTGGATTAGAGCTCTGGATACATATTTTGACTATGAAGATGTCGAAGAAGATAAGAAAGTCAAGCATGCTGTTACACGCTTGAAAGGACATGCAACATTGTGGTGGGATGAGCTACAAGTTGGCAGACGCTGCAAAGGCAAGCATAAGATTAAGAGTTGGGATTGAATGATTGCAAAGATGAAGGCCAAGTTCATCCCTAGAGATTACCAAATTACTTTGTTCAGGAGGATGCAGAACCTGAGACATAAATCGATGACAGTGAAAGAATACACTGAGGAATTCTATCGACTGAACATCAGGGCAGGTCATCGGGAGAGTGATGATGAAAAGGTTGCTAGATATCAGAATGGTCTGAGATATGATATCCAGGACGAGATGAGCATGGTTACCATCAGGACAGTGGAGGATTCTTATCAGATGGCTCTGAAAGCCGAGGAGAAGCTGAGCCGAAAGCAAGGTCAGCGAGGGTGAAGCAGGAGTCATCCCAGAGGCAAGTCAATTGCCCAGGACAAATACCAGAAGCCCAAGGAGGAATGGAAGAAACCTCAGGGTAAGATTGAGAGAGGTGGGACCTCACAGCGAGGGCCATACATTGAACAGAGAGGGCAACATACAGAGCATAGGGGAGATTATGCTGACAACAACACTTTTCCTCGTACTAGAGGTAGAGGAAGAGGAAGAGGTGGAGTAATCACATGCTTCACATGTGGAAAGAATGGGCACAATTCTTACGAGTGTCCAGACAAAAATAAGGACATTGGAGAAGCTCACATCACCAAAGCGCAGAGGCGAGATGTTGAGGCAGAAGACACAGAAGGCGGAAGATCGCTGATGATGCGAAAAGTCCTTTTGACACCCAAGAAAGAGGTGGAGAGTTTAGTCCAAAGGACCAGACTTTTTAGGACTGCTTGCAAGACCAAGGACATGGTGTGCAAGGTCATCGTAGAAAGTGGTAGCACAGATAATCTCGTTTCAACCGAGATGGTAGAGAAGCTGGAACTGGAGACAACTGATCACCCGAGTCCATACAAAGTTTCATGGCTACAGAAGGGACATTAGGTGAGTGTCACTAAACAGTGTCTAGTTGAATTCAAAAGAGGAGGATATAATGATAAAGTAATCTGTGATGTCATTCCTATGGATGTCTATCATTTATTGCTGGGTAGACCATGGCAATATGATAGAAATGTGGTTCATGACGGGAGAATGAACACATATACTTTAGAGAAGAATGGGAGGACAGACATGTTGCTTCCGATAAAGGATAAGGAGGTGAAGCCGGAAGTAAGCAACACAGTACTTCTCATGAGTGGGAAGGAGCTTCTTACGGAGGTGAAGAAGAAAGAAGATCCACAATTCTTTGTGGTCAGGAAACTGAGGATTGTTCTGACTAGTACAAGAGTGGATGATCTACCGGAGGAGATTCAGGAACTACTGGAAGAGTTCGCTGACATCGTGGTAGACGAATTACCTCATTCATTGCCACCGATGAGGAGTGTGAGTCATCACATTGATCTCATACCAGGAGCTAGTTTGACGAATAAAGCTGCGTACAGGTTGATGCCGCAAGAAAATGAAGAGGTCAAGAAGCAGGTCCAAGAGTTATTGGACAAAGGGTTAGTCAGGGAAAGTTTGAGCCCATGTGCCGTTCCAACGGTACTCAGTCCAAAAAAGGACGGAGGTTGGAGAATGTGTACCGATTCAAGAACGATCAACAAAATAACCATCAGGTACATATTTCCATTGACGAGAATGGATGATCTGATGGATTGTCTGAGTGGGGCAAAGTATTTTTCAAAGATTTATTTGAAAAGTGGATACCACCAGATTCGCATGAGGGAAGGCGATGAGTGGAAGACAACCTTCAAAACCAACGAAGGACTGTATGAATGGCTTGTTATGCCGTTTGGATTAAGAAATGCACCGAGTACCTTCATGAGGTTAATGAATGAAGTCCTGAGGGAATTCATCGGGAAATTTGTCATTGTATATTTGGATGACATACTGATTTATAGTAAATCAGTGGCAGAGCAGTTGAAGCATTTGGCTACAGTGATGCAGAAGCTACAGCAGGAGAAGCTGTTGATAAATATGAAGAAGTCCTCATTTATGAAGACAAAACTCGTTTACTTGGGTTTTGTTATTTCGGCTAATGAGTTGAGGATGGATCCAGATAAGGTAGAAGTTATCAAGAATTGGCCATCACCGAGAAATATTTTTGAGGTGAGGAGTTTTCATGGACTGGCTAGTTTCTACCGAAAATTCATCAGGAATTTCAGTGGAATTAGTGCAACAATGATGGATACAGTGAAGAAGTGGCATAAGTATTTTCACTGGACAACAGAGGCTGAGAAGAGCTTCAATCTGTTGAAGCGGAAGATCACGGAACAACCGGTTTTGGTGTTGCCGGATTTCATGAAGACATGTCAGGTGAAATGTGACGCAAGTGGGTTTGCTATAGGAGCGGTCTTGAGTCCGGAAGACAGACCGATAGCATATTTCAGCGAGAAGCTGAATGAGGCGAAGTTGAAATACTCCACATACGAGAAGGAATTTTATGCTATCATACAAGCATTGAAGAAGTGGAGGCATTACTTGATCCCAAAGGAATTTGTTTTATATAGTGATAACCATGCATTACAGTTTGTGACTCAACATGAGAAGTTGAATAAAAAACATGCAAAATGGGTAGAGTATATGCAGAATTTCACATTTGTGATTAAGCATATTTCAGGTACTGCTAACAAAGTGGCTGATGCTTTGAGCAGGAAGTGTTTGTTGTTGTAGGAGTTCCAAGTCAAAACATTGGGTTTTGATAACCTCAGGGACATGTACGCAGGTGATGCAGATTTTGCAGAAGCGTATGGAGAAATTGAGAATCCAGTTCTCAGAGACAGAAGCCCTTGGATAGATTATATGATCCAGGAAGGATTGCTGTTCAGAGGCAATCAACTGTGTATTTCAAAATGCTCCATGAGGGAGAACTTGTTAAAAGAGAAACACAATGGTGGATTAGCAGGACATTTTGGCCATGACAAAACATTCACGAAGTTGAATGAGTCATATTTTTGGCTAGGAATGCGAGAATATGTCAAGAGATTCGTTGACAGATGTTGAATTTGCCAGCATTCAAAGGGAAGAAAGAAGAATGCAGGGTTTTATCAGCCATTTCCCATACCAGAGAGGCCATGGGAGGCGATCATCATGGATTTAGTATTGGGACTGCCAAGGACACAAAGGGGTTTTGATTCAATATTTGTGGTAGTAGATAGGTTTTCTAAAATGGCACACTTCATTTCATGCCAGAAGACCAGCGATGCGACTCATATCGCAAATCTGTTTTTCAAAGAGGTCATTCGACTTCATGGATTGCCGAAAAGCATAGTTTCGGACAGAGACACTAAATTCATAGGGAATTTATGGAGGACCTTATGGAAGAAGTTGGGGACTAACTTATCGTTTAGTTCGACTTATCATCCTCAGACGGATGGGCAAACATAAGTGGTGAACAGAAGTCAGGGAGATTTGCTGAGAAGCTTGGTGGCAGAGCACCACAACAGTTGGGACCACATATTGCCATAGGCAGAGTTTGCATATAATGACTCAGTGAATCAGAGCACAGGGAAGAGTCCATTCCAGGTTATCTACGGTATGCAGCCGAGAGGAGTTTCTGAATTGCGAGATTCAGAACAGACTGCTACTAGCAGCGCAAGCGCCGAAGAATTTGCAGAGGCGATGAAGGAACTTCACAGCCGGGTGAAGGAGCGGTTGAAAAATTCAAATCAGGAATATAAACGCAGAGCAGATCAACATCAGAGACAACTTCAGTTTGAAGTCGGTGATCTAATTCTGGCACACTTGAGGAAGGAAATGTTCCCGAGGGGAACATACAATAAGTTAAAGATGAAGAAAATTGGGCCATGTAAGGTCTTGAGAAAATTGGGGGAAAATGCTTATGAGATCGGGTTGCTGGATGGGATCGGAATATCTTCGATATTCAATGTCGCAGATTTATACCAATATAGGGTTCGAGAAGCAGAGACTGGAATGGAGAAGCCAGTGATCCAGTGGATGAAACAATTGCCAGTTGCAGAAAATCCGTAGATGGAATGCATATTGGACAAGAGAGTGGGTAAGAAGACCAGGAGGAAAGAATACTATGAGTATCTGGTCAAATGGAAGGGCCATCTAGTGGAAGATGCCAGCTGGGAAAGTGAAGCAGAGATACAGAAGCATGGACAGACCGTGCAGGAGCTCATGGACAGGAGCCCATGAAAATTTTCAAGCGAGGGAGTATGATGCAGGAGCATTGCCAGCACATCAAGTGAGCCAACGCGGAAGCAGAGGACAAGACACCACAAATTTTGAAAATTCTTTGGAACTGTTGCACAAATCTTAAATGAGTCATTTAAGAGGAGGCGCCTTTGTATATTGTAATGGACCTTGAGCGGATAGCTCTCGTCCTTTAGTAGATAGACAACATTTAAAATAGTTATTGCTGGTAGATAGGAATTTAATTCTAGATTAGACAATTTAGGAGCTGGAGGGAAAACGGATATAGACACCCTCATTGTACATTTTAACATTATTCTAGAGGAACAGGAGAGAAAGATCAAGCAGAGAGCTGTAAAGAACACCCATGTACTGATATTTGAATTAATAGAAGAGCCTTGATTCAAATTCATGGTTTGTGTTGTTCTCTGTGTAATTGATATGGATATGCTCATGAATGTTTGCTTCCTGTTATGCATTTGATTTTATATGATGTGTATGTGATTTCATGGTTGAATTGAAGTCTGAGAGAAGGAAGGAATGAGTTTCAATTGTTTCTCTATTTGAGCCAGAGGAGCTGTGCAAGGAGTGCAGTCGAATTTGTCCGCAAGGAGTGCGTTGATAGAGGGTTCAGGTAGAGATAACTTCTGTTCTCATTCATCCTTGAAGGTGCAGTTGGGCATAGGAGCCATGCAAGGAGTGCACAGGCGGGTAAAAGGTCTCAGGGTTACGAACCTGAGGGAAGCGTTAAAAGACTGTTGCTGCAGGTGTCCACAGAGTTGAGTGACTTCAACGCTTAGACGTTGTTGACGATTTGCCGCAAGGAGTGCGTGCAAAGTTTCTTTCTGAGGACTTGAGAGTCGGAAGGAAGATCAAGAGGTACAGAACCTTGAAAAATCACCGAAGGGAGCGCAGACAGGTTGTGCCTGGAAGGCTTGCAAGAAGCGTCGCAGGTTAGCGAGCAAGCAAACAAGTTCTGTGGAAGAACCCGTCGTCATTTCGGTGGATTAAGGAAAGGAGAACGGACGGTCGAAATCCTTTGGGGAGATTTCACGAAATTTCGAGGGCCGTTAGATCTCGCGGAGGTGCAAGGAGGTTATGGCGAGAACATAAAAAGGTTTAAAGCTCAGGAGGGGCAGAGCCGTCGATCCGAGTCACAAGGACCGTCAGATCTACACGTGATATCGTGTATCGGGGATTCGCGAGTCGAAGCTCCAAGTTGTTGCAACGAGAATTGCGATATCACGATCCGTGATATCCCGACGAGCCCAGAACCATCCATCAATTTGGACGCGTGTCAGAAGATTCGAGGAAGTCGGAGATTGGGCATCGGGGATTTCAGAGATAAGCTGCTCTTGTAGTTTGGAATCGTGAAACGCGATATCCCGATGGAAGGGTTGTGTGGGCCACAACAGAAGTTAGTGGAGGATAGGTGGCGTACCATATCGGGGATCGGGAAAAGGCAAGTCCCGAATCCATTGACATCAGGATTCGCGATCTCGCGAATTTTGAAATCACGATAGAAGTGACGGGAGGTAGAAAAGTTAACTCGCGCGTGTGCGTCGGAGTTTTCGTCGCGTCGGGTATCGGGAGTCGAAAAATCACAGTGTTTGATATCGCGAGTAGTGAAAGCGTGATAAGGGAAGTTCCGATAGAAGAAAGGAAGAAGTCAGCGTTGACTGGCCATCGGGTCTCGGGAATTGGAGAGCCCAGTGATCGACCTTGGACATCGCGATGTCGCGAGTCCCGATTTCCCGATAAGTAAAGCAAGGGGAATTGTGCGAAGAGATTTGTGGGTGCAGATTTTCCCGACAAGGAAATTGAAGAGCTACTCAAGAGTTCTTCGGGCCGTGAGAAGAAGAAGATCCTGTGTGAGCGAGCGTGCCTGCGGGTGCGGCTGCATCAGTATGTCCCCTATCTCCGCTTCTGTTTATCCTGGTGATGGAAAGTCTGAGCTTATTACTTAAATATAGCCAAAGAGAAGGTAAACTATTAGGTATACAAGTTTCAAATTCCATTAAAATCCTTCATATTCTCTTTGTGGATGATGTTATTATAATGACAGGTGCTACCATTCATGAGTGGTGGGAAATTGATAAAGTTCTCAAACTTTTTATTTAGACTTCTGGTCTATTAATAAATGTTTCAAAGTCGACATTCCATCAATCAGGTTTGACTGGATAGGAACAGTTTCTGTTCAAAGCACTCTTTCCTTATGACTTTATAGAGTTAGAGCAAGGCTTCAAATACCTTGGTTTTTATCTGAAAGCTGGAGCTATGCACTTGGATGATTGTCATTGTTTGATTAAAAAAGTGGAAAATAAGATAAACAATTGGTGCTTTAGGTGGCTTTATTTAGGCAGTCACCTTACGCTCCTGAAAGCGGTGCTCTCTAGCCAACCTATTTATTGTATGTCGCTAGAGATTGTTCTAGGATTTGTCTTGAAATTCCTTAGAAACCGTATGTTCAATTTCTTGTGCAAAAGGAACTGTGTATCCCACTTGATGCATCTTTGCAGCTAGGAGAGATTATCCCTCTCAATATCCTTTGGGGGGTGGGAAATTTGTAATATTTTTGATTTCAGTAAGTCCCTAGCAGCTAGTACGTGTTGGTGAGTTCTTATGGGTGAAGGAATATGACACAGAGTAATCTTGGATAAATATCTTTATCAGAAATCAGTTACTGATTGGCTCAGAAATAAGTCTTTTAAAAAGAACGAAATGTCTAGAATGTAGTTAGGAATTTCAAAAGTCTTATTTCTGATTCTGCATGGCTTAAGATGGATTCCCGGGAATGGGAATTCTATATTCTTAGGAAAGGATATAATATTGGGTGTGGGGGATCACTCTTTCCTTTCGAGCAATCTGTTGTTGAAGTTAGAGGATCCAATTTTTTTCACACTTTCACATGTCAATAAACTTTCAGGTGATCGTTCCTTGATATCCTCTTGGCTTAGTAGTACTGATTTGCATTTGACAGGGGACTTAGCACAAGAATGGGAAGAGTTTAGAAGGGCATTATCAACGTCGAGTGCACTAATCCAAGATAGGCAGGATACTCTCTTGTGGTTAGGAGGGGACAACTCAGGAAAACCTTTGGCCAAGAACCTTTACTCAAGTCTTATCTCGGCGAAAGGATTTTCAAAAGTTGATTTCTGGAAACAAAAATTGTGGAAGTGGAAAATACAACTAAAGGTAAAATTATTTGTGTGGTTGGCCCTGGAAGGTAAAATATTAACCTGGGACACACTTCAGAAAAGGGGCTGGACTGGTCCGGGATGCTGTTCACTGTGTAATTTAGAATGTGAATATGTTAATCACATTTTTATTTCCTGTCCTTTTTCTATTTCAGTTTGGAATGCTTTATATTTGGAACTAAGATTAAATAGAAGCTGGACATGGATTACTCTTTCGGAATGTATGCAGAGCTGGATTAGGGATAAGTTTGTCCCTACTCATATAGTAGCCTATTCCATTTGGTATATCTGGCAAGAGAGGAATAAAGCTCTGTTTGAGGATACTCGTCCGTCGGTGCAGACAATGATCTATAAGATTTTATCTCTTCCTCCATGTAACATTTCTTACCCAAAAGACAAGCTCCCAATAGACATTTTAATCTCTGCCGATATGAACTCGATGCTTGCCTGGTTTGATGGTGCGACCAGGAGGGATGGTAGTATGTGTGGTGCTGGGGGGATTATTAAAGTACAAAAGGAGATTGTCTATAAATGGAGGCTCAATTGCGGCAAATGAACCGATACAAAAGAGAAACTCATGGGGGCTTGGGATTCACTATGGCTTGTTGAGTATTTATTACTTTCTGATCTACTTTACTAGGTGACTCAAAGGTGGTAATCGACTGGCTAAAAAAAGAGGGCAACTTACAGGTGAGTACTTTGGAGGGATGGAAAGCTAGAATTTCAAAGCTGACTGAGAGTTTCCACAAAATTACTTTTCAACACATATATAGAAACTTCAACATTGAAGCTGATTCTTTATCTAAGCAAGCTTTGGAGGATATTAAAGATAATCTATATTACCAAAAGTGGACCAATGGAGCTGCTGGTCCAAGAGACAATTCATAATCCATTAACTTTTGCCTAGGGTTCTCTGCTACTAGTCATCTTAGTTTCTTGAAGCTTCTTATGTTAGTTTTTTTCTCCTTTTTGTTTCTGTTGGTAAGATCAAGAATAGATCCTTCTACTTGAAGTGGTTTCTGGTTACTTTTTCTAAGGATTTCCTGAAGACTCTTTTGAAGATGTCTGAAAGTTTTTGTAAAGGTCTCTATTGAACAGTTTTGACTAGATCTCCTTGAAAAGATGTGGAAAACACTTTGGAGAAGCTTTGGTATTTTGTAAAAAAATTATATGATATAATATAATTGAGCGAATTTTTTTCCCTGGAAAAGACATGGGCATCATGGTTGGGAAAAGTATTTTAGCGAAGAACCTTTGCAAAAAGCTTCATGAAAACGAAACCTCCCCCAAAAAAATATTTGTGGAAGTTTTGCACATTGATGCATATCGATAGGTGATCCTATGGAAGCAAGAAAAACATGTACATGTTATACTTAGTTTGTATTATTATTTATTTCTATATACTTAACTTGTATATAACATGTATTTTTGTGTAGTTTAAATGTTTTAGGAAATGGCTTTTTTCTGACGATATTTTTCAGAGATTTTTGCTCGAAATCCAGTGAGGAATTGTTAGATCCACAAATTTGAGTGATTATTTCTGTATAATCCAAGTGCCCTAGGAGTTTTTCAACACGTTAAATCCATTTCTGCATTCATAAATGAATTTTACAAAACAAAAAATAATGATTTCCTGCAGATTTATGTCAGCAAATTCTAGCGAAAAAAATCATTTCGTAAAACAATTAGACAACGCCCATATTTTTTTAGTTAATTCAAATTAATATTAAATAAAAAAATAATAATTCAAAATGAGTATTAATAAAAAAGACTCAAAAAGTATTAAGGAAATGGTAAAAGGATATGTACAATCCAAGTATGTCTAGAGTCAACCCAACAACATAGTGCAACAAAATAATCAATTACTATTTTTTAATAAAAAAACTTAAACTTGTTGATGTGAAAAAAACAAAAATTAACATTATTTTATCTTCAATCCTATCAAAAAGGTGAAGATATATGAACTCTTTCTTAATATACATAACCTCACTTTCATATTTTATCTACCACTTTTGCAAGAGAGATAAAAAAGGAATACATGCAACCTATAAAAGTGAAAAAAAGAGTAGACGAGGGTTGCTCTAAAAGTTAATAGGTGAGAACTAAATCATTGTACTTAAACTTTGTTCTTTTTTCGTTTTATAAATTTCAATATATGTTTCATATATGAAGCCATTGGCAACTTTTATTAACATTTGAGCAGCAATAAATTATCAATCAATTTGAAAGTTAAATGTGGTTATTAATTTGTATTTATTTATTTATGGTTACAATTTATAATTATATTTGTTGTGTGAGTACATTACTTAAATTTTAAAGTGAAGTTAAATGATAAAATGATCAATATTGGGATGAGAGTGGGATTCAAATCAATGTGTGAATATCATGAAACATTTTAAAACTTTATTCGCCATAGTAAAACACTTGAACTTTTCCAAGTAGTATATTGGTAAAGTTATATAGTTTTCTAAAAGTAATAAATAAAAATAAAAATTTAATTTATATGTTTCTAGTCTTAGTAAATTATGGATGTTAACCATAATGCGAGGGAAGAAGTTGAAGAGGTGGACAACATCGGGTGAAGATCAACAAGCAATGATGAAAGTAACTCAATCCATAAGATGGATTTGGGGGGACTATAAATGTCATATCTCAAATCGTTGTGATATGTGAAATTTTTGAACTCCACACATATATATACTCTACAAATTATATTGTTATGTATTTTGATTAAATTATATATATATATTTTTTATTTTGTCAATAATCTTGGAATCACAAAGTATCATGAATTCATAATTTTACAAAATTTTAAGGTTGATTCATATGAGAATCTAATCATATGATTTGAACATGTCTTGATCTAATCTTTAATCTTTCAAATTCATCTTCACTCTCTTTCCTATCTTAAATTCAAGAGACGTCCACCACCTAATTTCACAAGAGGTATAAGATTATTTTTTTATGATTGGGGAGGTAAAGACATTGATTTCATGCTTTTAATAACTTCATTTTGTTCTATATTTTGTGATGTGCACGATGGTATTTCTCATGGATTCATCTTTTATGCCATGATATCATAATGATGATATATTATGGTTGATATTTCTTTTTTGTATGTATCTATAATCATGTGATTGACAACATTTAAGGCATTGATTATTGATGTAATGGGCATGATCGTACTTCTCATGGATGCATCTTGTTATGCCTTGATCTTGTCATATGGTGATAGATTATGGTTGATATTTATTTTTTGTATGTACCTATAATCATGTGATTGAAAACATTTATGGCATTGATTATTGATGGGTTATGGTTGCTATTTTTTTTGGTATGTATCTATAATCACGTGATTGACAACATTTATGGAATTGATTATTGATGTGTGGAGGCACTATGGTGGTTAGTTATGGTTATGGATACAATTATGGTTCTTTTGTAGCATCCTGTTTGTACTTGGACATTGCAAACAACTATTAGTTTCCATATGTGTGCGTGAACACATGAATGGCAATGCATAATTTAGTTTATTTGGTGTTGATCCTAGATGTGACTTATATGGTCGACCATTTCTATTATCAACTATTACCAAAGAGGAGACATTGTTTGACACTATGTGCATTGTGTGTTAAATGTTGACCTAGCCCTAGGAACTAAGTGTTGAATGACTTGGGCACTTATTATTGGTCAATGATTTTTGATGTTTTCCTTGATAAGGGTATGGAGTTAAATTTGATGGTATGACAACTCAAGTGATGAGTGGATTTTGGAGTTGTATTAGACTTACCTAGTAAGTTGTTGACCTCGTAGTCGATAGATGATGGTTATTGCCAAAGGTTGATGATTGTTGAAACATTAGAATCATGCACTCTTATTTCATCGATTATAGTACTTAGTATTGGTGATTGCATTGAGATTTGTTTGGTTTTCACTTAGTTGATGAGAAACCCACCAATTTGATTGTATTTGACATTCATTAGTGGTATGCACATGAGGTTTGAAGTGGGGATATTGAATGCCCATCCTTGATATGATGATGGTCATGGTTGCTATATTTGTTTTCCCCTACCTCCTCCCATTATGCTCTCCCATTCATTTTATCATCATTCTTTGGTTCGAGTCAATCTCAGGGTTTTCTTTATGAAAGTTTCCCTACAATTGTTGATTATCCTACATTGTAACTATTTTGGGGGAGGATTAAAAGCACTCCCACAATGGCCTTGTTTCTTAGATATTTCTTGTTTGTAGAGTTTGGTTGGCTATTTGGAGCTTGGGCTCACAATTAAACTGTTCATTTGGTTTTCATTTGGAAAAGGTAGGCTCACATCCTTTTCATTGCTTCATTGAATGTTAGATATCTTGGTCGATGAATTTTAGTTGTTGTTATGAGATATTATCTGTGCCCAATTGCATTTTCCCTTGTGATTTCAATTCCCCATACCTTTATTATTGCTTATTCATAGCCTTTGAATGACACTTATTCATTGCATTTTTTTAGTCCTATTCAAGTTTTTTTCAAGCCACAGGTTATCTACTTCAGGGTTTGATATGTTGATTTATGGCCTTTGACCCTATTGACATGTCAGAATGACCCGTTCAATCAATATAGGGAAAACGCCTGGTGACAGGTCCCAACTAGACCCGCTCTCGTTTGGGATAACACTTCCGACCAGATTTTGGCATGATTACCAACTAACTAAAATACTAACAAAAATCTAACTAAATACTAACTCAAATATGAATCTGAGAAACGAAGGGTCTCAGATGAATTAAAAAATAATAATGAGAAAAAGAAAAGAAACACAACTAACTGACCTTAAACGCAGAGATACAACCAATAATCTAAGATGCAATTTAAAACTAATGTTATTTAATCTAGCCTATCCCAATTAGGAGCAAAATAACATAATAAATGAATACAATGAAATGTGTATATTACTTGAATAGAATAAGTTCATGACACAAGTATACAAATATTTGATAACATAATCTATATGAACCAAATAATTGAGAAAGTTAATACGATCATGCTATTGCTGTACTCATCCTGAGAAATCATGATAATTGTAAAATGAAAATATTAATTTTGAAGTAATTCATCAACTAACATTCACATGTTACAAACAAAGAAATTCATAAACAAAAAAATCTCATTCACACATATCAATACAATAATCTTTAGATCCTGAATGTCTCTTGGATTCAAAAAATAACTTTCAGTAACAATACTGTCTTGCTAAGTTCCAAGACCAAAATCCCTTTCGAATGGGTAGATCCCCCTTTATATAGTGAGGGGTCTCCCTTTTCAATCGTTTTTCGTGATGATTATAGAAATTTGAGCCGTTTCACAAAAATGACTCTTCATTTTCCAGGAAAGATCACAATATTAGGAGAAAACAACATTTGGACAGAAAATGGAAAATTTAGCAATCATGACATAGTCTGCTCCTACTATTGGTCTTGGTGTTTCTTCCAAGTGGAGTAGTCATTAAAAATTCTCTCGATATTGCTTGATTGCAATCTCTCTAAGACTGATTCTCCGTTACAGACTTTTACGACCACTTCTTTCTCTAACCTCTCAGTTGTTGATGCTGAGAGGGGGGTGAATCAATATCAAGTACAATTTAAAACCCTTTTCAACTTATACTTAAACCATTCAACTATATCCAATGAGCAATGAACGATAGTATAAGAGTTACACCAATACACCACAATACACCATGCACGATATATGAGAAATAATCAATAGTTATTGTTCAAGGGAAGTAATGACTTCCAAAGGTAGCTACATCTTCCAAATGTAAATGGAGGGATAAACCTCTAAGAGGAAGATACAATCCTCCAATATCAAGAGAGAGTTGAACTCTCCATCCTTTCCCCTTCCTTCCACCCAAGAACATATGAGAGATAATAAAACTTTACATTAAATCATCACCATCAACCAATCATCACATAGAACCTGATAATGCTTCCTGAGACTTCTTCAATTTTTGCAATTCTTCAATTCTTGGAGTACTCTAATCCTATAGATAATATTACTCAATGTATTCTCTGAAACTCCTCCAATTTTCACTCCTTGAATCCTCCCCAAAAAGAGGTTATAGAAAGAATGGTAGACTTTATTCAATTTTGGTCTATTCAGGAGAGTGAACTTGCATAGAATGTCACGCACTCAATAATTAACATCCGATTATGAAACTCAAACACAAGAAACTACAGTCCATACTCTTTCCAATGAAATTTGTCCCACTTCATTTGGATTCTTGATGAAGAAGTTATGACTGTTTTACCCAGAAACCTGTTTATTGACTAGCTTTAGGACTGGTCACAAACCCTATCTTCCACAGAGTGTATCTCCATAATTATAGCGAATAAAGAGCTGAAATTTTTACTACAGGTACCTTGATATGTCTTCTCAATACCATAGCGATTTCACCATATGAATCGTTCTAGAAAAACAATTATAGCAAAAATGGTAAGATGACCGGAAAATAACATACCTTAGAACACATCACCAAAAAACTTCATCCTCCCTTGAAATCCGGCCTTATTTACTTATGATTTCCTCTGAAATTAGACTTATATCAAATGAATGTATAATAATTTTTATTTATACCATTTATGTCACTTC
>ML795403.1:230062-291261 GCA_009831015.1 Picea engelmannii
AGACCTTTATCGGGGTGGATATTTCATAGCATGAACGATCGATATTTTTTTGAATTATGATAGGAAAGGTATCAAAGGTATATTCCCAAACATGTGGGCCAATGTTCGGGCAAGACATGTCAGCCAATGAATAATAATATGGACTGAGGCGAGACCCAACGGGGTACTAATGTCGAGGTAAATCATGATGAGTGCGGAACTAAAAATCGAGGGAAATGAATCTATGGAATATTTGTTGCTTAGAAAGGCGTGCTAAACCATGTGTTTTACTGGATTTTAGGGTTTTTCTATCGGGGTTTTGAAAGATATGGAAAATTGAGCTCTGATGATAAAGGCATCGAAGAATATTCTCTCAGCTTAGGGGAACTTGCGGGATACACATGATAAGGGTAAAAAAGGCCATCATATTTTTCTTTTCGGAGTGTGATAAGATGATGTTTAAAAGGGGTCTCGACGAGGATGGTATCAAAGGTAATATTCTTTTGATACCTTAGAAACACGATTATATTCCGCAAGCGATAAAGACAATTTATTTAAGAAAACAAAAAACGAGGCAGACAACTGTTCAATATTTGGATGCCACTTGGGCAAGTGGTCGCTTGACAGGTTAGAACGAACTTTGGGGCATTGCGCAAGAAAGTAGGATAAGAGCCAAAATGATTGGAGTGCTAAGATTAGAGTTAGTTAAGGCTATGGTTTTATTAGAAAATTAAGGATACCGGTCTTGTAGGGAAAAATATATGCACAAAAAGAAAAAGGAGAAAATATTTATTGGGGCACCATATAATTTAGAAATATGGGGGTGTTGTTGTGGGATGCCCCACAACAAATGGAAACTTGCTAGAGAGAACCCGTTATCTCTGAATTACAAAAAGAGAAAGCGTCCTCAATGAGGTAGAAGCAACATTTTCCTTTTCCAAAAGTCCATTGAGTATTCAATTTACAGACTCCACATTCAATGGTCTTTATGCAATCCTTAAAGAGGAAATTTTCATCAACGATCTTCCACATAATTCGAGTTGATCCCTTTTTTTTATAGAAAATTTCTCATAAATTCATGGTGAAGTGTTGAGAGTGACACCACTGCATAAAATTAAGTCAATTGCCGTAGACCAAAGTGTTTTCTTTACCTCTTTTTCCCGACATTGCTTCACTACCAGCAAGCATCCATAGCCCCAATAAGTTTACTTGTACTTCCCATGCTTTGCAATAACGTTTTCAACTTCCTTATGATTATTATTATGAATCCACCTTTTATATATAGATTTATATATTGCGATTGCAATATAGGTGGTGGTAAATAGGAAGAGAGGTGATACGAGAATCATTTTTATTTGCTAGTCTCAGTCGACAAATTGTCTTTAGTGGGTCTACAAACACGAAACACTGATGCATTTTAAAATTGGGGAGTAAGGGAAAAGACACTGGATTTATGTGGAAGACACTAAATTCAGGAAGCTCGAAAAGGAACATCAACAAGACATGAGAGTCATCACATAAGAGTGAATAACAGATGGAACTCATTGAAAAGTACATAATTTAAGGGTCTGAAGATTTTATTTTGGTACAGATGAACAAGTCCCTCTTTTCGGTGTTACCATTTGTTAGCGGGGGAAAAATATGGGTTTCTGATGTGAAAGAACGGCTAGCCCAGAGTAACAGACAGTAGTAGGGGGTTTATTGTAAACTAGAAAAGCGAAGAAAAAAAAGGAAGGAAAAACATCAAACAACAGTCATATTTTTTTTGTTTTTAAAGCAAAACTAAAAATAAAACTACAACTGAAAAACTACTATGTACAGGGATACGTCACCATAAGTGATCAAAGAATTATTTCTTCAGTATTTGGCCATTAACAGGGAGTTCCTCCTCATCTCCTTGTTGTGTTTTGAGTCTGAAAGTCCCATGGCCTATTTTCTGGTGGATTAGATAGGGTCCTAGCCATTGTTTCTGGAATTTGGAGTGTTTTCCTTTAAGTTCATTAGCTTTGTCCCACTTGAGAACAAGATCTCCTTCTTGGAAATCTTTACTGCCTACATTTGATCTATCGAACCACATTTTAACCATTTTTTGGTGTTGGGTTGAGTTCATATTAGCTTTTTATCTTTCTTCTTTGAGTTTTAGCATCATGTTTAGTCTTTCTTGCATTACTGGATAGGCTTCGTCCTGGACGGATTGGGCCAATTGCAAAGCGGGTAGGAAAGTATGGGTTGGTAGTGTGGCTTCTTGTCCATAAACTAGGAAAAAGGGGGAGTTACCAATGGATGACTTGGGATTTACTCTATCAACCCAAAGATCATTATGAAGAACAAGATGCCAATTTATTTGATTATCGTTGACAATCTTCTTGAGGATTTTAATGAGATTCTTATTAGTGGATTCTTCTAGACCATTTCCCTGTGGATAGTAATTCACTGATTACTTAACCTTGATATTTCTTTTGAGGGAGAATTCAGTTAGCTTAAGAGAAGAAAAATACTTGGCATTATAAAAAACTAAAAAGTTTGGTATTCCAAATCTGGTAATGATGTATGATACAAGGAATGAAATCTCCTAATCTTCATTGATGGTCTTCAAAAGGATTGCCTCACTCCATCTGGTAAAGTAATCAATGGCCATTAGGATGTATTTATGCAACTGAGATGAGTTTGGATTGATCTCCCTGATAGCGTCTAAGCCCCACTGCTGGAAGGGGCGCTCGATGATGACAGACTGTAAGGGGAAATCATCTTTCTTTTCTCTCCCGGCCGAGGTTTGACACTGCTGACATTTCCTAGCATATGCATGAGCATATTTAAATAGGGAAGGCCAATGGTATCCTACTCCGAGGATTTTGTGTGTAGTAGTATCCCCACCGTAATGTCCTCCCGCGGGTCCGTCATGGAGCTTGGACAAGACTTTCTCAGCATCCCTTTTCTCCATGCACCTAAGGAAGACACCATCATAATTTTTTCTGCACATAATTCTCTGTATTAGCAGATATTGGGAGGATTTTATCCTTAGATCCCTTTTATTTTTAGGGTCCATATAATGTGGAGCTGATCCATGAGTCATGTAATATTTCATTTCGTAAAACCATGGATCTGAATCGACTGGGATGCAACATACTTCCTTTTCAAACAACTCATAGTCTTGATAGAGAGAATCTTCATGAGACTCAACACAAGGGAATTATGCATCTAATTTGCATATCCCTTTTCCTTTAATGATCTTCACAGGTTTGATCTCCAAGTCATATTCTTGTAGAGTTGTAATCCAATTTTCTCTTCTTTTTTTAATTTATTTTTATTTTTCTGTTAGGTCTTTTTGTAACAGGAGGTTCCTAATAGCTGGGTAAGAAACAATAACCTTAGTTTTATATTTGAGTAAGAATGGCTGGAATTGTTTGACATCTTTGAACACCTTATATTCCTTTTTATCAATTTCAGGATAATTCATCTCAGCCCCTTGTAGGCCCAAACTCATAAAATCCACAGGAAACTCGTCTCCTTCCGAGTTCTTCTATGTTAAGACCACTGTAAAAGAAGTATGGGAGGAAAATGTGTAGAGGATGAAATCACGATCAAAATCTGGTCTCAACAATGCCAGAGCTTGATTAATGTCTTCTTTGATTTTTTCAAAAGCCTCTTTTTCTTTAGATCCCCAACTAAATTGAGCATTCTTCTTTATCATATCTTGTAGACGTTTTACTGTCTCGACAAAACTAGGTATGAAGCGTCTGACAAAATTTATCTTTCTGAGGAATGACTGCATAGATTTTTTGTTGTGAGGGAGAGGGATATTAGTTACCACTTCGGTCCTGTCGGGTTGTATCTTCATACCATGTTTGGAGACGATGAAACCAAGAAGTTTTCCTTCATCCATGACGAAAATGGATTTCTTGGGGTTCAACGATATGCTGTATCTCCTGCATCGATTACATACCTTCTTCAAGTGAGATATATGATCTTTTTTATTCTTCGAGAAGATGGTCACGTCATCTAGGTACACTACCACACATTCTCCTAGGAGACCTCTAAAGGCAATGTCCATGGCTCGTTGAAATGCGGCTCCAACATTTATCAGTCCGAAAGGCATTTTTCTATAGGCATATGTTCCCCATTTGGTTTTGAAATCTATTTTGAGTTGATCTTCACGAGCTACTAGGACTTGATTATACCCTGATAATCCATATAGCAAGGAAATAATTTCCGATCTGGACACACATTGCAGAATTTGTTCCATGGGAGGTATATGGTAATTATCTTTTTCAGAGGATCTGTTTACATTTCTGAAATCAACATAGAGCTAGATGTCCCCATTCTTTTTTTTACCGATACTAAGTTTGATAACCACTGCGTATGCCTTACTGGAAAAATGATTCTATCTACCAACATTTTATTTAGCTGTGCTTTAACCTAAGGTTCAAGACTAGGGTGCATCTTCCTCAGCTTCTGTTGGAAAGGTTTGGTTTGAGATTTCATGGGAATGACATGTTGTATGATATTTGTATCATGTATGGAGATATTTATACATACAGGTGAAAATGTCTTTATATTCTTTGAATAACTTGATGTATGCATGTTTTTCTTTAGGAGAACAATTTTTTCCCAGGTTGATGTTCTGAGGAGAAAACTCGGATCCCAGGTTTACTATTTCAAACTGTAGGTATGAGTTGTTGGTCTTGTAGTTTGCGACCCTCTTGAATTTTTCTTGAAGGTCGTAGAGTTTTTCTAACGTGACCACTCTCTTGGGATTATTGTTGGACATGCCTGCTACTTTAGTGTCATCATTATTATCAATATACATCAGTATGTCGTGTTGGCACTCATGTATGATAGAATCGTTGAAGGTATCCTTGAGGTGTAGAAAATTGATGAGTTGATGGTCATTGTCAAAGACCCTCCAACTTATGATATTGTTTGGAATTGATGGCCTGTAAAAAAGTTCAACAGAGAAAGAATCAGACATCAATTTGTATCATGGTATTAATTTGGATGCCACATTTGCCAATAAATTTACGTCAGAATTTAACGACCCGGGAAGGATGTTAATATTGAAAGTAATGAAAGATTTAATTAGCTCCAAGACCTCAGAGTGATAATTTTTTAAGTGACTTGAAAGGCAATGGATATTATTTCGTACCTATCTGACAATGATTTCAGAGTCACCAAATACCTTGATTTTTTCTTCTTTCAAGTCAGTCTCCTTCCTAAGTCCATGTACAAGGGCCTGATATTCAACAATGTTGTTGGTGCAAGGAAATTCCAATCTGCATGCGATTAACATTTTAGCACCTTTCAGGTCTTTTAGTATACAACCTTCTCATGCACCTTCTAAGGATTTTGATCCATTGAAGAATAACATTCACATATCAGGATCACATTTTTATTTTATTTCAAATGATAATTTTGAATTTTCAGATTTTTTGGTTTTCAAAAGGTCAGTAGAATCAATGTATTTTTCTAACTTCTCTCTAAAAACTACATTAGTCTCTACATATGGGGGATGGTTAGTTTGATCAACTATATTGCAACTAGACTCAATAATCTTGGTGCAATGAAGGATTTCTGATTTAGCATTAGATTCCATGAGAGTTGATGGTTCGTCTATGAAATTCCCAAAAAACATCTCAAATGAATAATTCCCAAGAATGGAATGATTAAACATCACTGATTCATTTGGATCATTTAAATCAATGACTACGTGTTTCATATATCTTTCTCTGTCAATCTTGATTTGGTTCATTTTACCATTGAAAGGGAGCCATAGATGGGACCAATCGGTAGAAAAATAACCGTTCAACATGGCTGACCAATATCTGCTTAAGAGCATACCATAATTATCAGAAATGTACACTACTATTATATCTATGGTTTGATGAACTTTCGGGTTAGCAGACATCCTAATCAAAACTTGTTTCAATTCCCTGACCACCTTAAATTTAGTTCCGTCTAACTAGATAATATGAATGTTAGATGGTTCGAGTTTGATGCTAATCTTCTCACAGACTTTAAGGGGCATGACATATGATGAAGCTCCCGAGTCCACCATGAAATTATGAACATTCCTATTGGTCACCACCTGGATTTTGGAAGGCATACTATTATTAGGCAAAGTTACCTTTGTGATTACCCTTTTGGTTCTTGAGTTTGATTCACGAAAGCTAGGAGAAGTCTTACCTTGTAACGTTCTGATGAAATTTTCTTGGATTTGTGGAATTTTCATTAGTTCAAACAAAGAAATATTGGCTTTTGTTTTCTTTATATCTTCTAAAAAGTCATATTCCAATTTGGCCAAGGGTTTAGGTGAAATATTTGACTTCATTGTTTGATCTATTGTTTTGGGATTGGGGGAAGTATTCTTGGACAAATTAGGGGTAGTATTGGTTGAAAGAGAAGGTTGTTTGGGAGTAGTGGTAGTGGGAGAAACATGATTAGGAATGTCGGGGGTGTTATTGGGAATATTCTTACTGACACTCCTGGTGGTTATGACATTTTATGAGACATGTACTTCTTCATCATCTTCTTCATCTTCTCCAAAATATATGTCCCAAAAACCATTTAACTATTTCTCAACTGGCTCATCAGAATCCTGGGGTTGTTCTTGCTATTCCTAACTTCCATTCCCTTCATCGTTATTTTCAACCATATTCTCTGTTGCCTAGGTTTGAAGGGCCTAGAAAATATATTCCATATTGATGGCTTCCATTTGAGAGGGGGATGCTTTGCTGGTTGGGGGAGTGTTACTATATTTTTTATGTGGGAACTTGAAAATCCTTTTCTGATTAGAAGATACCTCTCCATTACCTATTTTCAGGTCAACTAAGTCATTGGATAACTTTTTAATAATTCTTTGAAGAGATTCCATATCCATCGAATCAGAGGTTTTTTTTATCTTCACCGGATTTAGATGTGGGGATTTTTTTTACCTTTATCTTTAGATGGTTCTGAATTGGACTACCCTTTAAACTCAACATATTTTTCTCAAATTTAAGGGCTTCTTGGAAAGATTCTTCTAGAGTATACTTTTCAGAATTTTTCACATACATGGCTATGGACATGGGTAAACCAGATGTATAAAATTCAATCGTGACATCTTCATCAGGTTTTGAGGCCCTTGGGATTCACTTTAACGAAGTTAGGAACTGCTGATTGTAATTAGTAACTAATTCATTGGAATTAACTTTGACTCTTGATAGTTCAAGGACCTGGGTGGCTGGTGTCTTGTTTTCCCCAAATTTTCAGAGGAAAAAGTTTTCAAAAGTCCTCCAGTTTGGAATGGAAGCTTCTTCCAGAGAGAAATACCACGTAGATACTTTTTCTTCGAAGGTAAGAGGAAACAAATGACATATGACATCTTCACGGAGAATGCTTTGTAACCTAACAAACAACAAAAAATTCTTAATATGGTTGTTAGTTGAATCCTTTTTGTTGGGGTCAAATTTAGGTAGGAATTTCTCAGGGTGTTTAGGCATTTCATGTTGAATTCCAAGTACAACAACTACATCAACAAACAACCAAGGTTGGTAAGGAGGAGGATTTTGATTTTCATTTGCTCTGGCCATGTGTAGGGGTTGATATACAATGACTTGATAGGGGTTATGTTAGAATTCACTCTTAGACCAGTCCCCTTCTTCAGAATTATCCTCCGACTCGTTTATGGGGGTGTGAGAGGGGGAATCAGGAGGTGAGGGTGGTATATATCCCGCCTCGTCGACGAGTATATGATATTCAATATTTAATTCTGAAGCCTCAGGGAAATTGGATGTGTCTTTATGGATGTGATATTTGTTACACCTCAATATTGCTCGCTTCGATAAGTGTCGTAAGTGTCGCATGTTCCTCTCAACTGTCACAAGTGTCGCATGTCGTCCACAAGTGTCGCAAACATCAAACAAAGAATACTGCCATGATGACGACACCAAGGAGACATTTAGAATACCCCAGACACTTGAATTGGAGGAAGGAGAATGATCTACTGAAGTCAAGAATCTTTTGCCATCTGAAAGGAGCTCTTGAAATAAGGTTTTGAGGGAGAGCACTCTCCTATGGCATCCTTAGGAGCGCTGACGCTCCCCCACAAGCTACTGGGGAGAAATATAACAAAAAACCACCTCTCTGAAGGAGTGATACCCATACTTAGAGTGCTGGCGCTTCCCTTGAGCCTCCTAGGGAGTGTTATAGCACCCTGATGCCCCTTTTGAGGGAGCATTGTCTAATCTAGGCAGTGGTTGGCCCGTTGAGGAGAATAAGGGGAGGATCTTTCAAGTTTGGAAGGCAGTTGCATTCAAATTCTTGGTTCAATAAGAAGATCCCTGATCTAAGGAGGGAATTCCTCAACCTACCCTAAAGATACCTCAAGAGGTTAAGCCTCTCTTAACCTATATAAGCAGGCTCTATGATGGTGAAAAGGGGAAGAATTGCTAGCATGAAACCTATGATCTCATAGGAAACACACAGTGAACTAAAGGAGAGTGATCAGTGAAGCTGCTATCATCCAGGTCATGGATCTTTCGAGCAAGGGTTAGACAAAGGGGACTTGATGAAGATGTCGCATTCACATCTACGATTGTAAGTACTGCTGTCGTTGTTCTCATTAATATGACACGCTTGGCCTGTTTCTTTCTAGTTTGTGTTTGATCTTACATGAACTTATCGTTGATAGATAGATCTATTTTCAAGCTAATATCGATAGAGTAGGAAGTGGTCATACTTTGTTTGTCTACAGGGCACATCGAGGAGCAAAATATTGGAGCTCAACTCAGAGCGTGTAGGGACAAACGTTGATAAAGAGGTACTTCTGTTCTCCTTCCTCCTCGTGCATTAGTTTGTATATATTTGAAAGGAAGTCAATGTCCACGTTAAGCACTTTCTGTCTTAGAGTTTAGGGTCTAGCTCTTTGAGGCAATCTACCTGTCCACAGGGGGATTTTCCTACAACAATATTCATGAGTCTCAGCCGAATGATTTTCTAGATAGAAGTATGGGTTAGTGAAATAAGGATCCATATGATGAATATTTTCCTAATTTTCAGGCAGAGAGTAATCCAAGGGAAAATGTATGATCTGTATGCTACGTTGTCTAGTCAGAGCTTGATTGGTTCGTTCTATTGAATGCCTGACTAGAGAGTCGATCTCTGAGATAGTTAAGATATGAGGTTGAGGAGAAGAGAAAGATGTTTCGGGATGAGATGAAACATGGTGAGTGTTAACTTGAGTTGGAGTATTTACTGTATATTCTGAAGGGAAGTCATTATGTTCAGAGAAAATTGATGGGAATAATTCGTGGAGGAAAATCTTACTTGTGGGGCAGAACCGAAAGAATTCAAATTTCTATTTGTAGCCATTCAATTATGTGGCCCTCCTATTAGTGCCATTTCTGTTGATAGGCTGGAATGACCCTTTGAAGGTTTTACTAGCTTAATTTCTTATAGCTACCGATGTTTAGTTGGTTTGTAGGCTATATGGTATGTTTCCTTCTTTAGCCACATGTTATTATTGATATCTATTATGGGTCTTTGAGTTTTTATAAAATAATATAGTCTTGGGCCTATGTATTACTTGTCCGCATGAATTGCATTCATCACTCATTTGGCATTTTATTTATGGTCAATCTATGGTTTTTCCAAACACTTTTATGACTCTCCACTTCCATGGCCCATTGAATAGCATTATCCTCTATCTCTTCATTCCACCTTTCCCTCCTTGTTGACTTAGCTTGTTGATTAAGGTATCGATGAAAATGGTGGCATTTTTTGTAGACTTGGATAGGAATAAGTTTTGCATGGAACCCTGGCATTGACTCTTTGAATCTTTTGGGTTGGTTTTTGTTAATTTGGTTGAGCACTAACCTCTATTTTGGATATTTTCATATTCCTTTTGGTAGGGTGAATGGAATTGCATACTGGGATTTCTAATTGCACAATGTTTAGTTTTGAGTATATTTTGACCTAGCCTTAGTTTGATATCTTTCATATTGCCATATTTTATTTAATAGATAAGGATGGAATTTGCACAACATGTGATTCAATACCTTTATATATCAATCTTGACTTGATGACACTTATGGTGTTCTCATATCCTCATTTGATGGTTGGAAAATTATGTGGTTAAAGTACATATAAAAGGTCCAATCCTTGTGCATAGCCTCAGTTGTCATTTTGCATACTTTGTGATCAATTTTTATGGTTTTATGTTTACAGACAAACTACCTTCATAGAATTTGTTTTAGTACTCCAAATGCTACCTCTATTATAATTATGTCTTGTGTAACTATTATGATAAATTTCATATTTATGCAGTGGTTTATGGCAAGCATTTTTTGCACTTAAATTTAGGCTTAGATGATTTCAATGTGTGATTTTCTTTCTGTGTTATGAATACATGTTATACTTGAAAGAAGATTTCAAGGGTTGTGCACTTGGTTATTTCATTAGTAGTTTGGGGGAAGAAAATGATTGTTTCATTCGATAACATACAGATGGAGGTGATGACTCACCTATAGCCTACCCCCAAGAGTACCTAACCTTCTTCCTCTTCTCGCTTATAACCCACATCATAGAGGTCCTATATTTAGTTTGGTTTGGTTTCTGTAGTTGGCCCTAGTTTGGAACGATAATACTACTATTTTGACATGATGAGGCACATATTTTGTATATTTAGGACCATTATTATTTTTTGGGTGGACATCGATAGACTTGGTACCATTTTTCCATATGAAACATGTTTACATACTTTAACATATTTACTTGATCATAAGTGGATATTTTCTTGTTATGGTTCATGAATGTTGGTAGTAGCATGATTATGGTGATTATTTCAACATATGTCTAATTTATTTGTAGTATAAATATTCAGAAACAATGTGATTTTGGGTTCTTGATAGTAAACATTGCATTATGTTTTAATGTTTTGTAATTTAGTTATGTTATTTCACTTCTATTAAACTTTTGTTCATAAAAGAGGTAGTCATAAGGAGCAAGGCGAATCATAAGGGATATGTTTCCTAGGAGTTATAACCTGGATGCAAGCTCCATGGTTGATAGTCTGTGGTAGTTTATGATACTTTAGGTTGTGCTTTGGTGGTAGGATACCCTCATTTAAATTTTCCCTAAGTCATGAACCTTGGGCATATTTAAATTTTCTATTTAAACCTTTTCACCCTAAAAGGACATTTATGTTTTATTTATTCATTATTTCCTCAAAGCAGTTTGATAATTTTTTTTGGTCCTCAAAGTCACTATAAAGTAAAGAGATGGAGAGAAAAATGATAGAAGCACAAGGAATGCTAAAACACTACTATATTGTTTGTGATAACTTTATGATATTCACTCCCATTTGTTACTTTCTAGATGATTTAATCATACTGAAATATGAATTGAATAATTTCTAGTGATTCAAAACACTATTTTGGTGAAAATTATTCCTCTTTGATATTTAAGTATATCACTTTTTGTTTGTTGCAATTAATTGTTTTAATATAAATCTTCTTATTTCTAATAGCTTAATCAATATAGAAATGATGAGGTAGTTCTTTCAGATTCATCGCATTGGTTTTTTATTTTCGACGTTTTGGACCAAACCAATGTGGTCCATCTAAAAACACTTTTCCTAATGATGGACCACATTGGTTTGGTACGAAATGTCGAAAATAAAAAACCAATGCGATGAATCCAAAAGAACTACCTCATCATAAAAATGGTCGCAAAAGTCTTAGAACAGACAATATATAAATGATTTGTTGGTCCAAGGGTTCTATATTTCATTTTTGAAGTTAAAATCTAATTTATTTTCTCTCTGCTTGTATTGGGTCTCTAACTTGTCCTCTTGTGGCATTAGAAACACTAGGACAAGTCTTAAGTAGAACCGGTCAAGGTTTAGTATAAGTTGCCAATAGATTTTGTATTCTTGAATGTAATCTTGAGCATTATCTTTTTTTTTTTCCTAACTGAAACTAGGGGATTTGTATTAAGTAAAGGATGCAAATAGAGTTGCAACAAATGTAAAAAGGACTTCAAAATTTTCAAAACTTACAAAATGGTGGCTTTCACACTATAAGGAGAACACCTTGTAGCGAAGGTTTTTAGTGTTACAAGATTTGGAAATTTTTTCAAAAAAACCTTTGCTACAACCTTTGCTATTTGAAGCAAAGGTTTTAACAAATGTTCCATATAACTAAAACAATTTGGGCAAGCGGAGGTTGTAGTAGAGATTTTTTTTGGTTCTTTCACTATCTAAATGCATCGGTGCACTCTTAACCAACTTGCCTAGTTCGTTCATATAAGAAAAAAAATGATGCATTTATAATTATTACGCACTAGTGTACTCTTAACCAACCTGCCCCAATGTGTTTAAATTATCGTGCATCCTTGTGTTTTTAAGTTATACTACGCCCCGATGATTTTAAGATAGTGTGCACCTCGATGCTTGTATAATTATCACATACCGGTGCTTGTATTACCATGTGCACTGAAGGGTAGTGGAATTTTGAATATTCGAGGTGAGTTGTTGACGCCATTATTTTTACTAAGCATCGATGCATATATTGTACTTGAAACACTGGTGCATACATTATATTTAAAGCCACAATGCATAAACTAAACTTAAAGCACCGTTGCGTACATTACATTTAGAGCCCCAGTGCATATTTTAAACATGAGCACTACAAAATTTTGAAACAATAAATATTATTGTATATTATGTCGTTTATGGAATGATGCCTTTTCTCAATAGTTTGCATCGGTGTGCTTGTATAATTAATGGGAACTAGTGTGTATGACGACTCAAAATGAATTGATTTCTATATTATGGCATGCACCATCTACTGAGTTCATAAGAATATAATGCACTGATATGTATATATTTTAATTAATTTTTTTCTTTACAAAGTTTCAATTAATCATCTCAAAATCAAATACTTTTTATAATAATATTGTTTTATATTTTTGTTATTGCATTTTGATATAATGATTGTATTAATGTGTTATGCAACAAATTACACCTCTATTATTTTTAACAATGTAAATCATACACATATTAATTATTCAACACCGCAACATTTTACAACATTCGACAATGCAATAAAATACGAAACCCATGTTATTATATATGAATAAGAGACCCATTGTCATACAAAAATGGACAACATAAAGGTCCACAATAATCAAATTGCAACCACTATGTAATTGTTACACTTATTGGTAACATGTCCTCATGCAATTGGGACAATATATCGAGTATATTAAACAAAATCCCTCATTTCCAGAGACAAATATTCCAAAATATACAACTTGTAGTAACATTCAATTATATAGATTGTCATCCATGAGTACTTGAGCTATTTCCATCACTTGAGTTGCGTGCATGCCTCATTTCTTTATAATTTGTAGGAAATATTGTACTTTGGTTATTTAACCTAATGTTTTCTTGATCGATTTGTTTTTTTATGTTCTTCCTCTTCATATTCTATCTACAAACATAGAAATAAAGTGTCATGTCTATATATATATATATATATATATATATATATATATATATATATATATATATATATATATACACACACATACATGATTGCGTAAATAAAAAACATACCTTAGTAGTGAATCTTTCATGAAGTACAATACACATTCTTTTGAAGCCATGCTTCATGACTTCTCTCAAATATCTTAGTTTGGTTGTATTCCAGACTTTGTTTCTTGCATGTTTAATACACCATGACAAAGCACAGTTGATATAATTAATATAAAGATATCTTGTTGTTTCGTTAAATATAAAACAAGAGAAGTTAAACAACATAGTTACTTACAAATTGTTCATTTAAACCTTCATACTTGTTGGACCTTGACCAAGTTTTGAGGAAACATTGGTCGTGTTTGACCACTTTTGGGACTTCGACAGGCTGGTTGAAGTTGGAGTGCCCAGGCAGAGCTGAGATCGCGGGATCTCACTTATTTTGCGGACTTGTGGACCCAACAAAGGGTTTACTAGGGTTTATGTAATGGGTTATGGGATGTCGGTCCATGGGTTTACCCATGATTAGGCCTCTTTGTAAATGTATAAATAAGTAGTAGCTAAGCGATGTAAAGGTAGTTACTGATTGGCTTAGTGCATGACTAGTTGGCTTTGTGCAAGAGTATGTTAAGACTTGCGGAGCTAAGCACCAGTATTGTGTGAGGTTGGCTATGTGCACAATATGTTGTAAGTGTTAATGTGGCTTAGTGAAATAATATGTGAAGGTTTGCAGAGCTAAGTGCAAGAGGTTGTAAGTTGCTTTGTGAAAACTGACTATGTAGAGTAAGGCTCTATGCTAATAAGGAGTTGGATCTGTGCCTTGACCTGATTTTGGGAAGGAGGATCTGGTGCGCAACGCGCAAATCTCCTGTCCTCTGTGGAGTTTGGATATGTGGATTTGTGAAAAGGAGTATATGAATGTAAGAATATTGAAGACTAATAAAGAAGAAGAAGCCATTGGTGGATGTAGTCCCACATTGGGGTGAACCACATATATCTTGTGTCTTGATATGCTTTGTGCAATGTGATTTATGCTGTTTATCTGCTTAGTGCTGTTATTATAATGTATGATGAATGCATCTGACATTGTTGCTTAGTGCTTAATGGTATTAAAGATAAATGAATGCTAGATCTGAGCTAATTCTATGTGCTAAGTGATTGAAAGTGCTTGATCTTTATTGTTATTGCACTGATTTTTAATAAGGGTTTAATCTGCGATGTGAATGAGATTCAAGAACTAATGCATATTGTTGTCTAGGTTCTTTTCTAAGTGTTGTAATCACAGATATGTGTCCCATATTGGTTGTAGACACCTGAGTCTTGCAACCCCCCTTGCCTCTACCTCGGGTGAGACTTAATCTGCTTCGCAGGTGTTGCCGAAAGGGTCGGTAGTTAGGGTTTTGTTGGTGAGCTGTTGAAGTGTTGAACCTTGGGTCTACCCTTGTGCCAATAAATGGTTCCGTTGCCAGGACCTAAAAATGTGATTGCTGGGAACTGAAGAAAATAGAAAGCTCTGTGTGTAGATCTGTTTCTATAGTGCGCAGTACTCTGCTTGACTTGCGAAGCTTTGTGATAAGAAAGAAACCTGATCTAAAGAAAATAGGTAAGATCTTAAAGCTTTGTGCTCTGGTAAGGGTAAGATAAGTGGAATTTGTTTTCTTCGAAAGCATGAATCTAGGTATGTTTGATAGATTTTTTCCTAGTCTAAATGTTAGGGCATAGTTAGAAGAAATAATTGATCTGAATAAATTTGATAGAAATAGAGAAAGATATGTTAATCCTATGCATAGAAAGAATTTTTGGACTAATAAGTGGATGCAGGAACCTAGAAAGAATTTTTGCAGATTGCAGGTCCATCATTGTGATCCCAGTGCGCAGTACATGAGAGGCCGGGGATCACTTAAAAGAAAGAGAGGATTAACACTGTGTTATAATTGCAGAAAATCGGGATATCTTGCTAAGGAATGCCCTGATACAGGTCCTCTTTGTCTTTGTTATAAAGCTACTAGTCATGAGGTTGAGGATTGCCTAAGGATGATTGCTAAAGTTTGAAAATATGAACATGAGACAAGAAAACTATAAAGAAGGTCAAGATACTAAGGATATGTTAAAGAATCATAAAGAAAAAGAGTCAGAGACTATGTTAGTACAATTAAAAGAAGTAATAGATGATCACCGAGACATCAGTTTACCAGAGATCCTGAAAGAAAAACAACGCATAGTTACAAGAATAGAAGACTTTGACATAGATTGTGTACTGGATGAAGAAACACATGTGAATATTATCCCAGAAAGCACTTGGGAAATTTTTGGAAAGCTGACTATGGTACCTTCATTGGGAAGGATAGGCTTGTTCAAAGGAAAGATGATAACCCTATGTGGAAAAGTTACTAATATACCTATGATTGCTCATGAAACATTGACTGAAGAAGAATTTTAATTCATTAAATTTGTTGAGAACAACACCCCTTTCCCCCCTTTGTTAGGAAAGACTTGGATTGAGAAGGATCAGATCAGAAGGAAAGCAGAGGAGGAAGCTACATAACAGAAAAAGAAAGAGCTAAGGGACATGATAACTAGAAAAATAGAGCGACTAATAGAAGAACAAGATGATAATTCGAAGCAATAGAAGGAAAGAGAATTAGCTGTTGAAGTTGAAAGAACGCAGGAAGGCTTGAAGAACTTGTCCATGCAAGAAAGAAGTATAGCCACCCCAGAAATAGTAAGAGAAGGGACATTAACCTTAGGATCTGTAACAACACATCAGCAGTGCGAAGCTACTACGCTAAGAGAAGATAAGAATAAGAATGGAAAGAGGAATCTAGAGACTTAGATCACATGAAAGAAGGCAAGAAATCTCAGTAAGAAGAAAGCCAAGTTAGAAAAACTACATGAATTTCCAGAGAAGACTTCGCAGAAGGCAGGCTTGCAGGCCTTGAACCTTGTCGGAATAGCAGAACCACACAGAATGGGACTTCGCCATGACGAAGCTATATGAATGTTGGAGGCACCCCGATCATTAGAATGACACCCTAGAACGGATAGAAACATAGTTATTGATGGAAATACCGCCATTGGACCATTGAGACCGCGCCATAACGAACTGATTCATATTGATTGAGGCATTCCTGCCTATTGGAGGAATCTGTTACAACACTTGTTTATTTAACCCATTAGACGTTGCGCCAAGACCACTTTTTGCCACCCGTGATTATCCAAGCTACCAGAGAATCGAGTGTATATCACGCTATGATTTCTAGACCTCGCTATCTATTGGATTACCTCACTTTTCCGTTCACCTACCCAATCTATTTGGTTACAAGTGTGAATTTCAGGTGAACCTATCACGTTAGAGAAGTTTGTGGAGGAGATTCTCTTTGAACTCATGGATAAGAAAGTTATGTCTGTAGGAATACATGCATCATCTACTGGGGGACTGCAAGCATCCCCCTCGACTAGACATAGTTCTAGTTGTACTACTGAGAAGCGAAGCAAGCACCACCATGATCTGGATAATGCGAAGCAGATCTTGTTGGTCTTGCAAGATTATATACTGCCTTTGGCTGGTGTGGTTACCCGCGACAATATCCTACGTGATTTTGAGTACATGTTGATCACTGCATACATCCCGAAGGAGATACACATAGTTGGATCCTAGTTAGGACAGATCCCAGCTCTGAAGAATAGCGATTTCAACCTTGACGACAGGAAGAACTACGCGATGCTCGCGCCCCATATATACCTGATGAAGACGACTCGAAAGAAGCCGCGCATAGTCTCCTAGCCGTGGATTAAGGAGCTCACATAGTCAATGATACTTAACGTGATGAAGATCCCTCACTTTGGCTGACATCAAGAGATAAACACTTGTGTTAAACTCCTCCTGTGATGCTATCATGGAGGATATATATGGCTTGACATGCGCATTACTATGGATCTGACGCTGATCCACTTGATCAAAAGACTGAGCATGTAGGGACAGGACCGTCAACAATTCTACCCAGGGAAGAATTCAGGCTGCTCCCTGGCATAATGCATAAAGGAAGATTATGGCGATGTAAAAAAGGGAAAGCGAGGCTACAAGGTAGCCTTCATCCAAGATGGCGAAGTGCACCTATCTTGTTAGATTATAGTTGGAAATATCTTCAGAAAGAATCGTCCCACATAGGTCAAAGTATTTGTAGTGGACCTTGCAGTAAAGTGCATGGAGGAGATGAAAATGGATTGGGAGAGTTACCTCGTCAATGAACTCGAGAAGGATTTCCATGAAGCACAGGATCAGGGGTATGAATTCCATTTCAGTTGGTTACTTGTACTGATCACATTTTTCGCTTGGTAGATGCCGGAAGGAGTGACATTTCCAGAAGTTGAGCCATCGGAGCCGTTGGCTGCAAGGTTCTCCACCTTGTGGTATACAAATGACATGTCGAAGTAGTGGTAGTCGAACGCTATGTTCCATGCCTACAACCAGCAACTGAAGTGTGCTATTGAGGCTTTTCCATGTGTTGGCCTTTGGTTATGGAAGGAAGCGAAGATTAAGGAAGAAAAGCGAAGTATGAACTACATGGAAGGAACATAAACCAAGAAGGGGTAGAAGTGGTTAAAGAAGTAGAGAAGAAGGAGCGAAGTAAAGGAAAAACTATTCATTGGAAGAGAAGATCGAGGAAGACAAATCAACAAAGAAGATGGATTGTGGACAACTCAGCAAGCAAAAAAAGACATCAACGAGTGCTTTGCAACACCTCACAGAAAAGAAGGAAGGACAGGCTGGCAAAGCCCTGAAAACGTGGGTCAAGTTGACCTAGGGTTTTAGGCACCTAAGGTTTTGGATCTAGGGTTTTGACACCTAGAATTTTTCCATGTAATGTATACATAAAGGTCTAGAAGACCTGGGAGGGTCGTTCTCATCCTAGCTTGATTATTGTTTGTTAGTCATTATTGTTTCTATTACTGTTGTGGAGAACCATATTGAGTCTGGATTGTAAGATCTTCAGCTAGGTGAGAAGATCAACTCTGCAGCTGGGTGTGCAAGGAGGGGAGAGAAAGAGAGAAATATAAAGAGAATTGCAAGCTAAGTGCGCAGATAGAATTGTATGTTTTCATCTAATATATCAAGAAACACAGTTCTGTGGACGTAGCCCTAGGGAGAGGGTGAACCACGTGTATCTTGCTGTTCTATGTGATTGATGCTGTGTTATTTTCCATTTGATATACTATTATTTCATTGCTGTGTTGGATCTGAGATATAACTTGCGAAGTAATCTTAAGCGTGGTAAAGAATATCTAGATTGTTTTGTGTTGTATTTGGAATCACTTTTCATTTCCTCTGGTTGTAGACACCTGTGTCCTGCAACCCCTTATTGCTACTTCGGGTGAGACTGCATTTGCTTCGCAGGTGTTGCCAAAAGGGCCAGTAGTTAGGGCTTGTTGGTGCGCTGTATGAGTTGAACCCTGGGTCTACCCCTGTGCCAACAAATGGTTCCATTTCTGAGATTGGGATCTGCTTGAGGGAATGTCAAGGTGATTTCCATCGAAGAAACAAATTCAGAAGTGGATAGAGGAACAAGAAAAGGACTTCGATGAAGCTTAGAACAAGAACCCTAACATTAGTACATAAGACTGGTTGGGAAGACACATCTTTACCGACATACACAAAATTTTCTTTGGAGGAGTTCATAAGGAGTTATACAAGTGGTTAGCAAGATTGGCAGATATCTAGTTTGAGATCAGACCTAGACCACCTATGGTTTGGACAATGATGCTAGTCAAGAAGGTCAAGATAGTTGACAACGTTGTGTCTAGAGTAGTGGATCTTTGGTTTGATATCACTATTGGAGGGTACATTACTGATTTTTCCATTGACAGAGTCGAATCGTATAGTCAAGCAGAGAGGTATTTCTTTAAAGGACCTAGAGGAAAGTTCCTACACTTTTTAAAGCTGAGGATTAAGATGCTATTGCATGAGAAGAATATCCTAAAGATATAGTGAAGCTAATGTTCAAGAATTCAGACAATGACAATGACACATAGGTTGGACACACACACAATGGGAGATCATTCAGATAAGTTCCCCTTGCAAACCTATTTAAGAATAATTACGAAGATTAGGGATTCTACAATGGAGAAGAAGAAGATCTAATAGAGGAAGAGTACTCAGAGTCTGCAAGAACAGAGGAAGTAGGATCCGAAGAACCTCACCGAGGAGAGTCAGAAACTTCAGGAACTGTGCCTACTGTTGAAGTAACTACTATTACTCCTCCTGTTGTTTTAGAAGCATTAAGTAACCAGAGTAATCATAGTAGTCAGAGAAATCAGAGTACTGTTACAAGCAGTCTTGTACATACTTAGTCGAGAAACCCAAGAAGATCTATGGAAGATGAGATGAGGTTACCCATCTTCAGAGGAGATGGATCTGAAGATCCTGACCAACACTGGTTCTTATGTGAATTTGTTTGGAGCATTAAGCAAGTCACCGAAGAAAATGTTAAGAGAGCTCAGTTCAGTACTGCCTTGAGGGATCGTGTGCTGAGATGGTACATGAAGTTTTCTACAGTGACTGCACAACCTAAACCGATGAATGACATTAAGATTGCGTTGAGTGCAGAATTCAAGAAACCTAAGTTGGAGTCACAATGTATTACAGAGCTGAAAGAAATCAAGCAGAAGGTCATTGAACCTGTTTGGGAGTTTGATAAGAGGTTTAAGACCCTGACAAGCCATTTGAATTTTCAGATTCCAGATGAACAAAATAAAGAATGGTTCATTGCTACCCTCTTGCCACATATCAGAGTTCCTTTGATGCAACAGAAAATCGCTTCGTAGGTTGAAGCTCTGCAGATTTCCATGAAATTAGAAGCAACCCGTGTAGGAGAATCCAGTCCAGGTATGAGTCAGATCTTAAATAAATTAAATAGTTTATCCTTACAAGTCAAACATATGAAGAAAGATAAAGGAAAGGAGAAAAGAGAAGATATCTGCTGTATTCGATGTAAATCAGAGGGCCATGAAAAGGAGCACTGTTCCCTATTTCATGAATACTTGGCCTCTGGAGCACCTATTCCTTTGAAGCAGGCTACTGTACCTTGGTGCGAGGTATGTAGAACTAGACATCGCCCTGGTGAATGTTATTATATGCAAAAATATGTCCATACACCTACCAATATTTACTGCACATTCTGTAAGTCTGTGGGACATGATGAGAAGGATTGTAGGGCTTATGATCTCATGCATGAAATATCAAGGGATACATATAGAATTCAAGGAGAAACACAACAAGAAGGAAACAATGCGCAATTAAACTCCTCAAGAAGAGGAAACTTCAATCCTCGTGGTGGATTCAGAGGAAGAGGATGAGGAGGAGGTATGGGTCGAGGTAGAGGTCAGATTATCTATTATAATTGCGCATAACCAGGACATTTGGCAAGGGATTGTTAGAACCCTTATACCACTTGCAACTACTGTAACTCGTTTGATCATGTCATCGAAGATTGTCTAGTATTGTTTGCCAAACTCCAAGAGAGGCAAGGAGGAAACCAACAATTAAAATTAATGTCAGTAGAAACTCATGGTGAAGACCCCAGAGTCGCTGTTATTACTAGAGGAGACACTGCTACAAGAGAAGATAGAGTGACTCCAGGAAAGAATGCAGAAGGATCATGGATCAAAAGAGATGCATAAAAGGCACAGTTGTTTGGTCCAAGGAGGGAGAGGCATACTTTTGAATAAGCAAGGAAAGAATTTGCAGGAGGACAAGATTCTTCATCTAAGGCACAACCAAAAGTAAAGGAATGTGAAATGCCACCAGCATTTGACCAGTCTACTCTATCTAGACAAGGAAAAGAGGTAATAAAGCTCATGGACTTTTTGTATACATGTATCAATTTGATTAAAGATGAAAAAGTTGTACAAGAATTACAACACCTAGTAAGACAGTATGAAATTGGGAGAATACACCCTATGTTGAGTAGAGATGTGAACCAAGTATCAAGGAAAAGAAGGACAGACAAGGAATTACACCTTAGTGCTCAGATTGGAGGCTACGACGTGGACTATCTGGTCCTTGACTTGGGATCATAAGTAAATGTTATGTCGAAGCAGACTTGGGCACTGATGTGAAAACCTATATTGATTTACTCTCCTATCAGGCTCAGGATGGCTAATCAGCAGGCGGTGAGCCCTTTTGGAAGACTAGAGAATGTCCTTGTAGACATCGATGGGATAAGGACATTTGCAGACTTCGAAGTGATTGAAATTGTTGATGATAGCTATCCCTATCCTGTACTATTAGGAATTGATTGGGATTTCAATAATTCGACCGTTGTTGACCTAAAGAAGAGAAGAATGACATTTGAGGGTAATGGCCTTAAAGTCATTGCACCTCTGGACCTAGATGAAGGTGGCAGATACACATAACCTATCAGGGAAGAAGACCACGCATACGAGTTAGAGAACATTTACAAACTGACAAAAAGACATCAGGATTACATTAATCCTACAGCAAATGGAAATCTTAGTTGGCGAAGTGAAAGTGCATGCTCATTAGACTCAGAGGAAGCATTGGAAAACTGGCAGAATAGAATGTACAAAGTCTCCACACAGAGATGTGACATATTGACCATAGCAGTTCACTAGATTGGCAAAAAAGTAAGTAATCTCCCTACATTCGATGGATTGAATCATTTAGAGACTTTTCTAGCTAAATTTGAGAAAATGGTACCAGTACGATAGAGGATGTTGGCATTGGATGAATCCTTGAAAGCTACACCAGCTAGATGGTGGGGATCACATCAGAGGAACATCGCGGAGTGGGCACAATGTCGCACATTATTGATAATGCACTTTTTAGAACAAGAAAAATGATGCAAAGTTCGATACACATGCAAGAGCTGTCCAAAGGATCACATGCAAAGTTGTGATGAGGCCTGGAGAAACATTCCTAAAGAACAGTGGGTGCATAATTTCATTAACACCTTGGATACTATGCCTATCAACTGGTATTTTCAAGTAGAACTGTGGCTCATCACTACAGACTGGTATGGGATGACTCAGAACTTTATAGCTACATTTTTATTTGAGAGTCAGTACCCTACAATAGATCAGGCTTTACAAATTGTAAGACAAAAGGTCTTTGAAGAGGCACCTAACCTCCCTTTTGAGAAAGAATAAGATGAATGGACTGTGCCTCTTCAACAGTTGCAGGGATGTTATAATATCAATGTTGATGAGGATGATGACCCGAGAGACGTGAAAATTGCAGAAACTGAAGGTCACAGAGACATATAAGGACCAGGGATTGAACTACCTTTTATTGGACAACCCATTAAAATTAAGAAAGTTAATATTGGAACATATCAAACACCTAAATTAGAAAATATGGGAGACTATTGGGATGATGCTACTATTAGCAAGATCACATAGCTATTGCATGAATATCAGGACTTGTTTCCAACCAAGTTCACATACATGAAGGGCATTAAAGGGCCCATGGGAGAAATGAAGATCCCCTTGAGACCAGATGCAAGACCTATCAAGCAGAGACCTTACAGACTGAATCCTAAATATAAGCAAAAAGTTATGATTGAATTGGATAGAATGTTGGAAGAAGGAGTCATAGAACCTGTTGAAGAATTTGAATGGATTGGCCCTATGGTGGTCCAAGATAAGAAGACAAGAGAAATCAGAATTTGTGTAGATCTAAGAAAGCTGAACGATGCATGTCTACATGATCCATTCCCTAAACCCTTTACCAACGAAGTTCTATATAATGTAGGAGGACATGAGGTCTACTCATTCACATATGGATTTTCAGGGTATCACCAGATCATGATTTCTAAGGAAGATCGACATAAGACCACATTTGCAACATAATGGGGTTCTTTTCAGTACACAGTGATGCCCTTTGGCTTCAAGAATGCACCAACCATATTTTCCAGGGTGGTGGTCGAAGCATTTAAGGACTTTCTACACAAGTTCTTGGAAGGTTATTTTGATGATTGGACTGTCTTTAGCCTACTAAAAGACCACATTGAATGTTTGAGATTGATGTTAGATAAGTGCAGGCAATGTCAGATTGCCCTGAATCTGAAAAAGTGTATTTTCTTTTCACCCTTTGGAGTGTTGCTAGGGCATATTGTGTGTAAGAAGGGATTGTTGGTAGATCCTTCCAAGATTGCCATCATTGTTGATCTACCTCCTCCCATTTCAGTTAGACAACTGCGCACTACATTGGGGCACACTGGATACTATAGGAAGTTTATTAAGGGATATACACATATAACAACACCCATGGAGAAGCTCTCAAAGAAAGATAGCAAGTTTCAATGGACAAAAGAATGCCATCAGAGTTTAGACACACTAAAGAAAAAAATGGTTACTGCGCCTATCTTGGTGTTTCCAGATTGGAGTAAGGAGTTCAATGTTCATGTCGATGCTTCGTCCATTGCATTAGGAGAAGTTTTAGCACAACCGGGTGCAGGAGACATTGACCACCCTATATCCTTTGCTAGGAGGAACCTTTCTACAGCTGAAATGAACTATACTATGAATGAAAGAGAAGGCTTGGCTATGGTATATGCACTGCAAAAGTTTAGACACTATTTGCTGGGAGGACATTTTAAGATGTTCACTGATCATTCTGTATTGAAGTGCTTAGTCAACAAGCCATTGTTGGGGGGAAGAATATGAAGATGGCTACTACTATTCTAGGAATATGACTTTGAAATTGTGGTTAATCCAAGAAGAATGAAAAAATAACTTGATCACTTATCCAGGTTGGAACATGGAGAGGAACCTACTAGTCTGGAGGATACACTTCCAGATGCACGGTTTCTAGCCATCATAAAAGTAGATGATCACTTCGCCGAGATAGTTCAGTTCCTGTCCAAAGGAATGACACCTCATGAGTACGCAGTCATTAATAAGAAACAATTGGTAGTCCATGCATCCGAATTTCAAATTATAGCTGGACAATTGTATAAGATGGGACTAGATGATATCTTGAGGAGATGTGTTATGGAGGCAGAAAGACCATTGCTTCTTGCAGAAGCACATGAAGGCATCGCAGGAGGACATTATGCAGGGAAAGAAACAATGCAAAAGGTTCTCAGAGCTGGCCTTTGGTGGCCTACTTTACATAAGGATGCTAAGGAATACTACAAAGTCTGCAATGTATGTCAAAGAGTAGCAAAGCCTTCTAGATGGGATGAGATGCCTTTGGCACCACAATTAACATTGCAAGTATTCAAGTAGTGGGCCATTGACTTTGTGGAGCCTATTAATCCACCAGGAAGGCGCACAGGAGTTAGGTACATTATCACTACGACAAAGTATTTGACTAGATGGGAAGAATCAAGAGTAGTTAAGGACTGTAGTGCAACCATAGCTGCGCAGATAATCTTTGAGGATGTTATAACTAGATTTGGATGCCCAAAGATGATCATGAGTGACCAAGGCACACACTTCATCAATAAAACTATTAAAGCCTTGACTCAGGAATTGAAGTTCACCATCAAAAGAGCACTCCATACCACCCACATGAGAATGGTACAGTCAAAGCTTTCAATAAGATATTGGAGACAACGCTGACTAAGATTTGCAGTGTTAATAAAGATGATTGGGATTTAAGAATTCCAGCAGTGTTATGGGATTATAGAACTACTTGCAAGAAGCTGACAACACATACTCCATTTAAGTTGGTATATGGCTTGGAGGTAGTGGTACCTATGGAATATTTGGTTCCTAGCTTAAGAATTGCAACGTTTATAGGTATGGATGACACCAGCGCTGTTCAAGATAGGCTTGCACAGTTATTGGAACTAGAGGAAGACAGTTTCATTGCAGGATTTCATCAGTAGGTACAAAAAGAAAGGGAGAAGGATTATCATGACATACATATCAAGAGGAAGGCATTCAAGCAAGGATATTTGGTATTTTTATATGACAACAAGTTCATGAAGAATCCAGGGAAGTTCAAGACACATTGGATTGGGCCATTTGAGGTTGCCTATGTTACAGATGGAGGAACTGCGCAGCTGAAGACCCTTAATGGAGAATGGAAAGAAGGTTTGGTAAATGGGAGCCGGTTGAAATTGTATTATGACAACCAACTGCCTTGCAACTCTCAGTAAAATCTAGAAAGAAGGGTCTAGGTACCAGGTGCAGTTGAAACTAGGTACCAGACACAGAAAAGATAGTTTGCACAAACATGGGAAGGGACAAAGTAGAAAGCATAGGTTGCTCCATGCAGTCTGTAGTCTAAGTAATACAGAAGGTTCAATCTTGTATTGACTCAGAACGAGTCACATGTGAGTGTTGGGGGCCTGTTGGCCCTTTCTTATGGAAGGAAGCAAAGATTAAGGAATAAAAGTGAAGTACGAATAGCGCGGAAGGCACATAAACCAAGAAGGGGTCAAAGTGGTTAAATAAGCATAGAAGAAGGAGCGAAGTAAAGGAAAAGATATTCGTTGGAAGAGAAGATCGAGGAAGACAAATCAACAAAGAAGATGGATTGTGGACAACTCAACAAGCGAAAAAAGACATAAACAAGTGCTTTGGAGCACCTCATGGAAAAGAAGGAAGGACAAGCTGGTGAAGCCCTAAAAATGCGGGTCAAGTTGACCTAGGGTTTTAGGCACCTAGGGTTTTGGATCTAGGGTTTTGACACCTAGACTTTTTCCATGTAATGTATAAATAAAGGTCTAGAAGACCCGGGAGGATCGTTCTCGTCCTAGCTCTATTATTGGTTTTTAGTCGTTATTGTTGCTATTACTGTTGTGGAGAACCATATTGAGTCTGGATTGTAAGATCTTCAGCTGGGTGGAAAGATCAACCCTATAGTTGGGTGCACACGGAGGGGAGAGAAAGAGAGAAAGAGAAAGGGATTTAAAAGCTAAGTGCACAGATAAAACTGTATGTTTTCATCTAATATATCAAGAAGCACAATTTTGTGGATGTATCCCTAGGGAGAGGGTGAACCACACATATATTGCTGTTCTATGTGATTGATGCTGTGTTATTTTCCATTTGATATACTGTTATTGCATTGCTCTGTTGGATATGAGATGTAAATTGCGAAGTAAGCTTAAGTGTGGCAAATAATAGCTAGATTGTTTTGCATTGTATTTGGAATCACTTTGCATTTCCTCTGGTTGTAGACACCTGTGTCCTGCAACCCCCTATTGCTACTTCGGGTGAGACTACATCTTCTTCACAGGTGTTGTCGAAAGGGCCAGTAGTTAGGGATTGTTGGTGCATTGTAAGAGTTGAACCCTGGGTCTGCCCCTGTGCCAACACCACACATGGCACCGAACACATTGCACCAGTATAGACCGCTAGCGAAGTTCCACACAGATCAACACTTTATCTATATCACTGTGCGCAGGGATGAGAGTAAGGAGGAATTGCAATCCTATTATAAGCTGACCGATGAAGACATGGAGGAGATCACCAAAGAATGGCTGGAAGAGTTCTTAGTACCAGTTGAAGATACACAACTCTCTGACCCTGACATCATAGGAAGTCCCTTGGTCTCCCAGGTCGAACATGATGGACAAACTAGCACGAAGAAAAAGAAGAAAAAGGAGGAAGTGCGGAACATAAAAACTGATGAGAAGGACAATGCCTCAGAGGAAAGTGGGCCTGACTCACTCGCAAGAGGAGGAGGAGACAAAGTGAACCAAGAAGAAGGAGGGGAATAAGGAGAAATGGAAGGCAAAGGTGAAGTTACACCACCAAAAGATCCCCCTACCGAGGCCGAAACATCAAATAAGAGGAAGGTTTCTCCATAGAAACCCTCAGCAAGAAAGAAGACATGCGCCCATAAGCCCAAGATGAAGGCCACGCTCATAGAGGACGACGTCGATCTAATCATCACAGCTGTGGAGGATGCTTCAGAGGATATCTTGCAGTGATATGGAGAAAAGCAGGAGATGCTGTATGAAAGAATAAAAAAGGAGCTGAAGGAGATACACCAAACCATCCATTCGAGGCACACAGTAGCTACTACGCCCTCTTCATCCAAGATTGCAGAATTGGGGGATGAGCCCGCCCAATTACAAAGACTAGTAGATGCAACAGAGGCTCGACTTCATCGAGTCCATGAAGAGAAGGAGAAGGCTACATAATCCTTGAAGCAAGAAAAGGAGGAATTCTTAGAGAAAATACGATTTGCGCAGTCTTGCGTAACCTCCTATGAGAAGGAGAAAGATGAAATTCGGGTGATGTTCGAGGAGGACAAAACAAATAGACAGAAAGAAAAATACTAGCTGCTCGCAAAGCAGACTGCGGTCAAAGAAGCGGTAACTAAAGCACTTCACTTTGTGTTGGGCTTGGCATAGGAGGAAGAAGAGTCAACCGAGATTCAAGTGGGGAAGCTCGCTCAGGCCATTCAACAACTTCAAGCAAGAGTAACAAAGTTAGAGCTCCAAGAAATTTTGAGCACTCCACAAGAAGTGCGCGATCAGAGGGAGGAAATCGCTAAGAGCATAGTTGGAAGGGTCAGGACCCTCGCCTCAGAATGTAAGAAGTTGAGTGATCAAAGTGTGCAGACCTATGAACGCCTCGTAGAAGACCCAGATCTGAACAAACTGGAAGCGCAACTACATGAGGCGCAACAAAATGCATCCACTGTACAGGTGCAGATGAAGCTAATCACTGCGGTAGAGCGAATGAAGTGATCATAGGAGAAGCGTGCATCCCAACAACAGATTACTACCATCTAGAGAAAATTCATGGAGGTTACACAGAGACTATTGCCGGTGCAGGACGAAGCTTGCATGATTTTTGAAGAGATTGAAGAACAAGGTTCCCAGCTAGACCAAGTGGTTGCGATAGTGGAACAATACCTGGAAGGGCTTGTTACAGAGAAAGTGATTCAGGAGTTCGTTGAGCAGGAGGCTCTAGTGAAGCAGGAAGTCGAGGCAGCTCAAGCTAAGCTTGAGGCCTTAGAAGCAGAGTTGCCTAGATCTGAGTGACTCAGGATGAGTCACAAGTGAGTGTTGGGGGACTATTGGCCCTTGACCAAGTTTTGAGGAAACACTGGTAGTGTTTGACCACTTTTGGGACTTAGACAGGCTGGTCAAAGATGGAGCGCTGAGGCAGAGATGAGATCGTGGGATATCACTTATTTTTTGGACTTGTGGACCCAACAAAGGGTTTACTAGGGTTTATATAATGGGTTATGGGATGTTGGCCCATGAGTTTACCCATGATTAGGCCTCTTTGTAAATGTATAAATAAGTAGTATCTAAGCAATGTAAATGTAGTTACTGATTGGCTTAGTGCATGACTAGTTGTCTTTGTGCAAGAGTATGTTAAGACTTGCGGAGCTAAGCGCAAGTATTATGTGTGGTTGGATATGTGCACAATATGTTATAAGTGTTAATGTGGCTTAGTGAAAGAATATGTGAAGGTTTGCAAAGCTAAGTGCAAGAGCTTGTAATTTTCTTTGTGCAAACTGACTGTGTAGAGTAAGGCTCTATGCTAATAAGGAGTTGGCTCTGTGCCTTGACCTGATTTTTGGAAGGAGGAACTGGTGCGCAGTGCGCAAATCTCCTATCCTCTGCGGAGTTTGGCTTTGTGGATTTGTGCACAGGAGAAGATGAATGTAAGAATATTGAATACTAATAAAGAAGAAGAAGCCATTGGTGGATGTAGCCCCACACTGGGGTGAACCACATATATCCTATGTCTTGATATTCTTTATGCGATGTGATTTATGTTTTTTATCTGCTTAGTGATGTTATTATAATGTATGATGAATGCACCTGATGTTTTTGTTCAATGACTAATGGCATTAAATATAAATGAATGCTATATCTGAGCTAATGCTATGTGCTAAGTGATTGAAAGTTCTTGATCTTTATTGTTACTGTGCTGATATTTAATAAGGGTGTAATCTGCGATGTGAATGAGATTCAAGAACTAATGCATATTGTTGTCTAAGTGCTCTGCTAAGTGTTGTAATCACATATCTGTGTCCCATCTTGGTTGTAGACACCTGAGTCCCGCAACCCCCCTTGCCTTTACCTTGGGTGAGAATTCATCTGCTTCGTAGGTGTCGCCGAAAGGGCCGATATTTAGGGTTTTGTTGGTGTGCTGTTGAAGCATTGAACCCTAGGTCTACCCCTCTGCCAAAAATACTTCAACATATACTCACAACCTATACTTAACCCAATGTCTATCAATTTATGGGTTGCTAGATCCTCTTTGTATATTAGCACCTATTAGAAGAAATCCATGGACAAATGTATATTAATTATTGAAATTTAAAGATCACAACAAAAGATAAATCTTAAGTAAGGACGCAAACGTAAATACTCATAAAGTTTGCGATCAAGACTTTTATTTCTTGTTGTCATGTCTTATGTGATGAATGGGTTCTATTTTTTTTTCTTTTCTGCAACAAAACAATTGAAAATTAGTATTTCATGTGATAATTAAATTTGATGTACATAAAAGAATAAATGAATGATTACATACCTCTGATGCACATTGTAGTTTGGATGGTTCCTCTTGCGACACAATTATGTTAATTTCTTTTACCATCTCCTTCTAGACCTTTTTGGACATCCCTACCACCATGTATTAGTTTTCCCCTTGTTTGTCCCTTGGAATTTTAAAAATCCTTCTTAAAAGAAAAGAAAACCTAGGAATCATCAGATATTACAAATATATTTTTTAACAAAATAAGATACTGGTGCGTATAATAAGTTTGTATGCACTAGTGCGTCAAACATATGTATACACACCAGTGCGTCAACTATATTCATACGCACTGGTATATGATAACAATGCTGGTGCGAAATGGAAAACTTTTTACAAATTGTTGTATTTATTCGGTGCTTTATGAATTAATAAAAGCACCGCTTCCTAAGTACTGTTTATTACGCACCAAAGACATGTGAATAAATTTAAGACATACTAGTTTCCATATAAAAAACAATATTATTTCTGTTTTAAACTCAACTGTGATCTTTATAATAAAATGCTCCCTGGTGCTTATCTATGTACAATGCACATCGCTGACCGCAAAAAGGTTTTTAAAAATATTATTTCTAATTTAAATTTAGTGGTGTTGTTGACATGGAAATACAAATCGATGCTCTACCTATGTATAGGGCGCAGTGCTAACCGTTAAGGCATCTTAAAAAAAACTCGATAGTGATAGGACAATTTGGGATCCAATGCAATGGGTGGTTCCATTGCAACATATAGGAAACATACCATATATAAATAAACAAACCCCACAATTTATTTATTTATTTTTAAATTCTCCTTATGAAATATAGAAAGGGAAAACAAGAAAAATAGTGAGGAAATTAAGTTTTCCAATATCAAAGGTAACTATGAAACCCTCTTTTTTGTTTGGGAATGCACTGAAAATTGCTTGAATCAAATAGGGGAACGATTAAGATGATTAATAGAATGAAATCATAGACATGAAATTTATCCTCTGTAGATTTGTATGTGACCTATGGTAATCCCTATCAAATTTGGCTCTTAAAAAAAATCCACCCACTTCGAAGTATTTGATGGTAAATCTCTATTGCATAAATCTCCCCTCTAAATTTTGGAAAAAGAATAAAACAATGAATGGGGTTTTCATTTATCAACACAAAAACTAAAATTCTCACTCATTTTTTCATTGTACATTTCGGCGCATTGATGATAAATGTGCATGTTGTTTTTTTCTTTGTAACTTACTTTTTCGATGCACTATAAAGTGAGTAGCGCACCGGTGTGGTCTGTACATATAACTCATTGACTCATTTTACATAACAAATTTCAACGCATTGATAGTAAGAACACACTACTTTTCTATATGGATTCAATCAATGTGCTCTAGAGTATACCACACCGGTGTGCTGTGTAAGTATTGACACATTGAAAAATAATTCAATTTACAAAATGCAAATGCAAACATTCACATTTAAATTTTGTGGAGGTTTTGCTTTGTAGAGGCAATAATGGAGTTCATTCTTTGGTGTTTCTCTCAATTTAAAGAACTGGTGCATTTGTTTTATACAAACACACCGGGGCATCCTTATATGATTAAGCACATCGTTGATTTATACAGGTTATTCCAAATTATGTTTGAAGTTAGATTTTTCTATGCTTCCCAATATGATAGTTTTGGATCAAATGCAAGAAAAAAAGAATTATAATATCAAATGGCCAATTCTTTAGATTCCAACTCATTCCATATCGTTGCAAGTCCTTCAAGTTCTCTCCCACCAATTGCGGTATGTCTAGATTTTATTTATGATTCATTTATCTCATTGAATTTATGTTATGTATGCAAGTGCAGTTGAATAAATTTTTATTGAATTTTACAGGATCAAGATTTAGGATTGACTTTGGATGCGCAAGATATCCAAGTAGTCCCAAAATGTCGCAAGCTCTTATCAAGAGAAAGATACTACAAACATATGTTTGGTGAAAATGGATAGCTTCTTTACCCTACCAATCGTAACGTGCCATCTTTTAGAAACCAACTTGGGTCAACAATATTACACCGTGAATTGGATCTCTTTTATGTAGACACTTCGTAGGGTGTAAGAAAAATATGATTAAATAATTGTATTTTTGGATTATCAATAGAAGTAATGTAAGTGTATTTCTTAATTCAAAATTTGTTTTATAAAGTGGTTGGTTTTAAGTTTATTATTGGGAAAACAATTTCCATGCTTCTAATAAATGTTTGGTATAATGTTTGAACATATTAAATGTATTTTGTTACTAATATTATTGATGTAATGTTCAATATTTTTACAATCAGGATTCTAATGACGAGCAACCTACCATCTATTGTTGCACCCCACTAAGATGTCAAGTCATGATCTTGCTGTTAAATGAACACAACTCAGAAAGTAAGCATACCAGGGATTGTTGAATCAACCACCTATTCAATTCCCACTACATCTTGAGTAACCAATTCAAAAACTTTACAATAACACTAGTTCTTCACATGTTGGGGGTTAGAGGCAATGATATGGATATTATTACGGATGATTTCTTAGGGGATACCCAAGCCATGGAGGGAGTGTTATTACATGTAATCCAACAAAATGAACTAGGGGATGACACTGATGTCGTAGATACCTTCTTCGAAAGCCTGGGATTTGCTTCCACCACCCCTCACTTTGGTCGACTGATCCAAATTGGATCATTATATTATTTTTCATCTATATTGATCCTTTTAGAGTGGAAAAAATTAGAGGATTCAACTTGTAGGGCCATTTCAGTGGCAAGTCTCCCAGTTTGGAAAATTGGGGTCCAGAACCTCCCAGAGCCGTTTTGAGGAATTAAGCAAAGTTTTTTGGGGTTTTAGTGTCCACAACTTGTGCACACTCCCTTGACGATATTATACACTCCAATATCTTTCCAACAGTGTAGGCCCTGTGTCAATCAAAGTTTGTATGAAAAATTTATGCCTCCCACAAGTTGACCTACCATGTTGACCACCATGGTATGAAATGATGCCACGTCAGCCCCCGTTAATCACACACATGGGGATATCCATTTATGTAATTTCAAGAATATTATAGAAGGTCCAAAATCCTATCACAATTGAGGGTTGATGAAGTAAAAAACCTACCCTTAAATGGCTATCGAGCTATGTTAAATACCAGGCCATTAGGAGGAGAAGGGGTTCCATTCTTTTGCATTGTATCTTGTTCCATAGCTGAAAAAAATATCTGAGAGTGGTATTATAAGAGAATAATAGAGGAGGAGAGATTATATAGCATCCATACAAGACAGATGTCAAAAGAAACTCCATAGAGAGTGCCTCTTTCTTTGTACTTGCATAATTTCTATACCAAATAAAAGAGAGCAGAGAAACCTCACCTTCTAGATGGGGTTTCTCCCATATTGGGTTTACCAGGTCAGATCTTGTGTTTATTTTTGGATGGTGTGATTGTATTTTACTGTTCTCTATTTTCCGCATCTTATCTATTTCATGCATAAGCAGAAAAATCAGTTACTAAATATTTTGAAAATCTAAAGGAAAATAGCCTTAATAATAAATATTTTAGTTATTTATCAGATATGTTGTGACAAACTGTTCCAGTGGAATATCCACGACAATTTACATATCATATTGGTATCAGAGTAGGTTTTTCTTTTGGGTATTTGTGGAAAATTGCAGGATCTAGGAATCAACTTAACGAGAATTCACAGAAACCCTAGCCATGGTAGACGAGTCTATTAATAATAACCCTAGACATCCAACATAAGAGATATTTGAGTGGTTGGAAGCACAAGTTGCTGACATCAATCACAATATGAATCTCCTCATGGAAACTCTGGAAAGAAAGTTGGGATATTTCAGAGATGATGGAGGCTCTAACTCAAATATCATATCATAGGGGAAATTGAGAGATTGGGAAGACTCAGGAAATGAGTCACAAAAGGAATCTGAGAAAGAGAATATGGGTTTGAGTGTCGTTAACCCTTCACAGTCCCTATTCAAGATGGAAATGAAAGTGGACATAAAGCCATACTAAGGTGATATCGATGCATTAAAATTGAATCATTGACTACAACAACTAGAAGTTTATTTTCGCATTCACTATATAGATGAAGGGAAAAATATTTCATTTGCTAGATTGAAGTTAGAGGGCCATGCTTTAACTTGGTGGGAAAGCCACACAAAAAAACTTAGGTTGGAGGGTGATCCACCAGTAACTAGGTGGGACGACTTCAAAACCCTCATCAAGTCCCAATTCTACCCTATCAGGTATGTAGAGGACCCATGGATCCAGTGGTACTACTTCAGGTAGAGGCAAGGGTAAAGTGAACATGACTACACCACTGAGTTAAAAAAATGGCCATCATGCTAGGTATCTCTCCCAAGAACCCATATGTACTCCTCAAGTATCTGGGGGGTTTACACAACCATATGTGAAAGCAGGTGATGCTCTTCAAGCCAAGGATAGTGGATGAGGCATGTGTACAGGCACACTACCTAGAAAACATAGGCCAAAAGAAGCGGAAAGCAAGTGGTACAAAGCAGAAAGAGCACCAAGAAGCTTCCAGTGAGGGGAAGAAGAAGTGGAAAGGGGGAAAATATAAGAAGACAACAACCACTGCACATCATATTAAATATCCCATTAACCATTACAATCATTGAAATATTGAAGGCCACACCGAGGAAAAATGTTGGAAACTACATCCAGAGCCGAACCCAAAGAACTGTAAGAAGGACATAAAGAAAAATAACCTTCTAACAATATATTCAAGAAATTGAGTTGAAATTAGCTCGGATGTGGATGTAAATGTTGTCTACACATATGTGCAGAAGGAGGTGAATCTAAGTAGCCTTCATCACCAGGAAGAGAAGGAGACAACCAAGCTCTTCCACATCAATATTAAGGTCAAGAAGACCAAGATAGATGCTCTGTTTGACTCTGGTTCACATGCTAATATCATAGAAGCGGATTTGGTCAACAATCTTGGATTGGAGGTTCACGATCATCCTATCCCCTGTCCATTGGGTAGGGTAAAAAAGGATGCAGAGATAAATATAACAAAACAATGTAAGATTAAATTTGTTGTAAGTGATGAATTTATTGATGAAGTGGAATTGGACGTAGTACCCCTTGATGTATGTGGAGTAGTGTTTGGAATCCCCTACATGTATATGAGGGATGAAATCTTTGTACAGAGAGCCAACCTGTACCAACTGATCAAGGTTGGTAACTCCTACATGATTAACGAATATAAAGGTAAGTCAAAGATCTCACTGGTAAGTGCAAACCAAGCCAAGACATTGATTAGTTCTAGTAAGAAATATGTTTTTCTTTTCTTAAGAGAAAATTAATCTGATGATGAGTCAATGAGAGGGAAGGAATCCCTAGAGGGGTGTACTAAAGAAAAAAAACATGAGTTGGAGGAGTTCATACGTGAATACAAAGGAGTATTCAAGGAGCCTAAAGGGATACCACCCAAGAGGGATGTGGAACACATAATACAATTATTTCTGGACTCCCCATTGCCGAATATTGGGATGTATAGATAGTCTGTTATAGAATTGAATGAAGTGAAGAAGCAATTACGATAGCTGTTGGAGCAGGGTGTGATTTGACCAAGTACCTCACCTTGTGGGTCACCCATCATAATTGTGCCTAAGAAGGATGAGACTTGTTGTGTATCGATTATAGGGAATTGAAAAATATTACACTGAAGAATCGATACCCTCTGCCAATGATTGATGATTTGTTGGACCAGCTGCACCATGCCAAGTACTTCACTAAGTTGGATTTGAAATCATGATATCACTAGGTACGAGTAAAAGAATAAGATATCTGAGAGACTTCCTTTAAGACAAGACAAGGTTTGTATGAGTGGTTGGTTATGCCATTCGGTTTATGCATCGCATCGACTACATTTATGAGACTAATGAATGAGTTTTTACACCCTTATATAGATTCATTTGTTATTGTTTAATTGGATGATATACTAGTTTATAGTGCTACCTAGGAGGAACACATTTCACATCTTATGGAAGTGTTAGAGACTCTAAAAAAGAATCAACTACTGGCCAATATCAAGAAATGTGAGTTTTCTTAGTAGTATTTGGTTTATTTGGGGTTTGTAATCGGTGGAGGGGAGCTCAATATAGATCCTGCAAATATAGAGGCCATCATGAAATGACCAGTTCCTACAAATTTCACTAAAGTTAGGAGTTTTTTTAGGGAAACACAATACTTGTGGAAGTTCATAGCTTCATTTTCAATGGTAGCTGCATCAGTCCATACCATAAAAACCAATGGCAAGAGTTTCCAGTGGGGGAATAATAAACATAAGGTATTTGATGAGATGAAAAGAAATATTAGTCAAGCATCAATGCTCACACTACCAAACTTGTAGAATCCCTTCGAAGTGGAGACAGATGCAAGTTGGTATGCCATAGGAGAAATATTGATGCAAGGAGGAAGGCCCGTTTTCTATCATTTTGAAGTATTTCATGGGGCGGTTCTCAACTACGCTACCTATGAGAAGGAGCTCCATGCCTTGGTACAAGATGTCAAAAAGTGGAAGAACTATATGATGGGAACAAATACCATCATCCACACATATCACCAACCACTACAATATTTGCAGGCCTAGAGTAAGCTGCAAAAAACCAGACAATACAACTGGATGGGTTTTTTACAAAAAAATCATCTAGTCATCAAGTATAAGAAGGGTAGCACAAATAAGTTGGCAAAAATGATTTCATGACCACCCACATCCAAGATTACAACTTTGGGATCTTTGATGCACATGGATCCTTTTACCCATGATGCATACAAAGAGACATACATAGAAGACGATGACTTCAAGAAGTTGTTTCAACAACTATAGGGCCAAATTTATATAGAAGAAGGTTATGGCAAGGCTGACTATCATTTCTGGAATGGTTTACTCTACAACCTTGACAAGCTCCGTGTTCCTAAAGGTGAGCGATTGCATCTTATTGGAGAGGATCACACCTCCAAGGTTGCAGGAAATTTTGGTCTTGGGAAGACAATTGCTAACTTATAGAGGTATGTGTATTGGCCTAGAATGCAAGAATATGTAGCACAAGATATTAGAGGATGCATACTTTGTTGTACCAAAAAACCAAACAACATGAAGCAATGTCTATACCATCCCTTACTTATACTCACTCGACCTTGTGGAACCATTTCCATGGATTTTGTGGGAGGTTTACCAACCACACGAAAGGGACATGACTATTTGTTTGTGGTAGTTGACAGGTTCAACAAAATGTGCATTCTCATGCCTTGTAAAAATACCATCAAGGGATAGGAATTAAAAAACTTGTTCTTTGTACATGTCTGGGTGCACTTTGGGATACTAAGGAGCATCATCTCAGATAGGAATACCTGATTTCTCAGTGAATTTTGGACTACATTGGGGGAGAATATGGACACTGAGTATGGTTAGAACTGAATAAGGAAAGACTTGAGGGTCCTGGTAAGAATATCAAGGCTCCATGGTATGGTCATTTTGAGGTATTGTAAAAAGTGTGAGATAATGCCTATAGACTCACTCTACCCCCATACATGAGAATTTTCTCTGTAGTGAATGTGGAGAATATTAAAATCTATGAGCCTTCCATGTTGGATCAGGAGGAGGAGCATGTCTTACCTTATGTAGAGGACTTATCACCATATGCTCAAGAATAGTTGGGAGAAGACACAGTTTTATAGAAGCGGTCCATAACTACAAGACAGGGGAAGTATGACCTTTGGCAGATTGGGTTGAAAGAACAACTACCAAGCAAAACAAAGTGGTACTTCAGGGATAAGGTAGAGGAAAAATTTCCTCACCGCATTTAGTAAATATTTTGGGGACCAAAATCCTCCCTAAATGGGAAGGTATGATCAAGATTGGATCATTATATTGTTTTTCACCTATCTCAATCCTTTAAGAGTGGAAAAGATTAGAGGATTAAGCTTGCAGGGCCATTTTAGTGGCAGGTCCCATATTGGAAAATTGGGGTCCGAAATCTTTTAGATCCATTTTGAGGCATTAAATGAAATTTTTTGAGGTTTTTTTATCCAAAACCTATGCACACACCGTTGATGGTATTCTACACTCCGAGACCTTTCCAACGTTGTAGGTCGTACATCAATCGGAGTTCGTATGCAAAATTTATGCCTCCCACAATTTGACCTACAATGTTGACCACCATGGTTACATGAGAGGATTCCATGCCAACTCCCATTACTCACACATATGGGGTTAGTCACATATGTAATTTCAAGAATATTCTAGAAGGTCCAGAAACCTATCACAATTAAGGTTGTGGGAGTCAAAAACCTACCCCTAGATGGCTATTAGGATATGTTAAATACCAGGCCACTAGGAGGAGAAGGGGTTCCATTCTTTTGCATTGTATCTTGTGTAATGTTCCCTAGCTAAACTAGGGAACATTACCTAGCGAAATACACAAAAAAAAAGATTTTTTCTGCTAGATTGTTTGATGTAGCTTACCAACTACGATTTAATCCACATTTTAAACTAGATAATGATACCCATAATTAAATTCATCTACAATACTCTAAATGATCATGAATGTAGATAATAACTCATTCACAACAACAAATAAACCATTCTCATACAAATAATTAAGCACAACAATTAAACTCATGAAATAACTTAGAAATAAATAAACACTTATCTTTTAAACACTTGTGCAATCAAATGCTTGAAAAGGACGTTCCACCCTGTAACATCCCACTCTACTTAGCACACAATTATTGACATATTCTTTGAAGACACTTGCATGCAAGTGATCTGGTTATGGTATATTATGATTTTGTTCGATTATGGGTTATATACGAGGATGACAATGTATTGTGACTTATTGTTAATTTGATGTATATGTATTGACAAATGCTATTGACGAGTTTCCTAAGTGTGAAGGACACATGACATGTTATGGATGCTGATGGAATTAATGGACATCCTTGGACTCCAGATTGAGTTAGGGAGTGGATTGTATTTTGTTTGAGTATTTCATTTTACGCACATTCGACACATGATTGATTACAATATGATTTATGTATATGGATTATTGACACTGTTTTTGTCAGTAGATGTAGGCTTGACGATGCTTGCTAATATGACTCACATAAGGAGTAAAGGGGTCATGCACATAAACTAGACATTGAGGGAGAGGTGTGGCATCGTCCCTGTCACAGCCTATTAGCACTCCCTCCGTGGCCTGAACTGTAGGTTAACGATTACCTAGTTTGAGAGGTCCATGATGTTGTGAGGGCGGACTGAGACAATCACTCATGAAGATTTATAAGGGGTGCACAATAAGGCAGATTCCTTATTCCTTAGAAGCCCTTAGTCTCTCACAAGGTCGACCAAATGGAGTGTTCACTCCAAAGTTCAGGCAAAATTCCAAAAACCAATTTAAGGTGAGTGGAACCCTTGGAGCACGAGAGTGCTTCTTGAAGGGCATGCCACATAATTAAAAGATGAGTCAAATAAATCTAGGTGGGCTAGAAAATATTGAAATGTTTATACTTTGTTAGAATAAAATATTTATTTAATCAGTAAATTACAAACCTATAAGCCTAACAAGAGTTTAAGCCTAAGTTCTAGACTAAGTTCAAGTCTAAGTTTAATTATGGGACTAGTTAAAATATTAAATAAATTAAAAGGTTTGAAAATAAAATAAAACTCTAGGATGAAGATAAATAAAAATTTAAAAGAATGGATGAATTGCACACATGTGCATGCAATTAATAAAATGGATTTTAAAATAGAAATTAAATAAAACATGAGATAATAGGTGTACACATAGAATAAACATCTTGATTCAAGCTACCACTAGTCTAACTAGAATAAGACTCCTAATCCAACTCTAACTAAGATCTAGTTAGGAGACACTCATTAAATAAGAAATTGGGGAACACAGGGACAACTAAGAGCAAAAATAGGAACACATTGGGGAATGTGAGGGAAATTGGGTTTTTAAATAAAATAAAAAAGGTATTTACTTGTGCAAAGTGGGGAGAGTGTGAAAAGTGTGTTGGTGAATAATCCTAATTAAACTAATTAAAAAAACGATAATTAATTGTGCATGAGGACATGTGTCATTGAAGATTTTTGTATAAAACAAATGTGGTAGAAGGGAAATGGATCTCACTTATTCTTGGTAATGTTACGCTGCCAAAATTATTGTGGAATGTGTTTTATTTGTGAGAGTTGGGATACCGAGCTTGTAAAAAGAATGGAAGCTCTTCTTTGCGAGGCAAGCCTTGGAACTATTGTTGTTGGTTTCTTGTGTGTGGCCCCTTTGCGGCTCTGGGGGATAAGGGGGAAGAAGAGTACCCCTAACATTGGTTGGGAGGTACCGATAACGTCTCTGTGATTAGCAAAATGGATTGAGAAAAAGTGTAAGTGGTCGGAAGACATCTAAAAATCTCCATCATCGTCAATGCCGATATTTTATTTTCTGAAGATATAATTTGTATGAGAGTAAATTGATACATTATAATTTTGTAAATCACTGCAGAACTATTTGTAATTTGGTATAAATTGAATGTTTGTTGTAGAGTTTCATGAAATATAGAGATTAAATTATATAGTCGCTATCATATCATTACGCCATTATGGAACATAATTTGGGTATTCGTTGTATAACTAAGATGTGCTATGAAATTTTAAGTATATATGATCGCTACAAATTTAAGTATAACCCAGAATTGGATTCAATGGTACGCTGTCCATTATTGTGAATCTCGAATTTCAGAATTTCGTATGGCCACTATTAAACTATTGTCAATCTAGAAATTAAATTTTTAATCGCTGTTAATTTAATTTCTAACTCAGAATTCGAATTTCTATAGTCGTTGTCATTTAATTTACAACCCATAATTCAAAACCTTCTCTGTCTATTCGCAGTCAATATTTTTGCAAAAATCGGATTTAAACCTTCTCTGTCTATTCGTTGGCAACAAAAGATTCGCCGATATGGAAAATCAAGTCAATTTCCTCTAAGTGAACCTTTGGAGCCCATTCACTTGTCAACCATTGGAGCCCATTCACTTGTCAACCATTCTCGAACCTTCCAAGGTGATAACTGTTCTTTTAAATCATTTCATGGGTGTCACTGTGAACTCATTAATATTGCAATGAAATTTAATTCAAAATTTGTTTTATAAAGTGGTTGGTTTTATGTTTATTATTGGGAAAACAATTTCCATGCTTCTAATAAATGTTTTGTATAATGTTTGAACATATTAAATGCATTGTGTTACTAATATTATTGATGTAATGTTCAATATTTTTACAATTAGGATTCTAATGACGAGCAACCTACCATCTATTGTTGCACCCCACTAAGATGTCAAGTCACGATCTTGCTATTAAATGAACACAACTCAGAGAGTAAGCATACCAGAGATTGTTGAATCAACCACCTATTCAATTCCCACTACATTTTGAGTAACCAATTCAAAAACTTTACAATAACACTAGTTCTTCACATGTTGGGGTTAGAGGCAATGATATGGAGATTATTACGGATGATTTCTTATGGGATGCCCAAGCCATGGAGGGAATGTTGTTATATGCAATCCAACAAAATGAACTAGGGGATGACACTGATGTCGTAGATACCTTCTTCGAAAGCCTGGGATTTTCTTCCACCACCCCTCACTTTGGTCGAATGATCTAGATTGGATCATTATATTATTTTTCATCTATATTGATCATTTTAGAGTGGAAAAAATTAGAGGATTCAACTTGTAGGGCCATTTCAGTGGAAAGTCTCCCAGTTTGGAAAATTGGGGTCCGGAACCTCCCAGAGCCATTTTGAGGAATTAAGCAAAGTTTTTTGGGGTTTTGGTGTCCACAACTTGTGCACACTCCCTTGACGATATTATACACTCCAATATCTTTCCAACAATGTAGGCCCTGTGTCAATCAAATTTTGTATGAAAAATTTATGCCTCCCACAAGTTGACCTACCATGTTGACCACCATGGTATGAAAGGATGCCACGTCAGCCCCCATTAATCACACACATGGGGATATCCATTTATGTAATTTCAAGAATATTATAGAAGGTCCAAAATCCTATCACAATTGAGGGTTGAGGAAGTAAAAAACCTACCCCTAAATGGCTATCGAGCTATGTTAAATACCAGGCCATTAGGAGGAGAAGGGGTTCCATTCTTTTGCATTGTATCTTGTTCCATGGATGAAAAAAATATTTGAGAGTGGTATTATATGAGAATAATAGAGGAGGAGAGATTATATAACATACATACATGACACATGTCAAAATAAACTTCATAGAGAGTGCCTCTTTCTTTGTACTTGCATCATTTCTATACCAGAGAAAAGAGAGCAGAGCAACCTCACCTTCTAGATGGGGTTTCTCCCATATTGGGTTTACCAGGTTAGATCTTGTGCTTATTTGTGGATGGTGTGATTGTATTTTATTGTTCTCTATTTTCCGCATCTTATCTATTTCATGCATAAGCAAAAAAACCAGTTACTAAATATTCTGGAAATCTAAAGAAAAATAACCTTAATTATAAAGATTTCAGTTATTTATCAGATATGTTGTGACAAACTGTTCCAGTGGAATATCCACGACAATTTACAGATCATATTGGTATCAGAGTAGGTTTTTCTTTTGGGTATTTGTGGAAAATTGCAGGATCTAGGAATCAACTTAATGATAATTCATAGAAACCCTAGCCATGGTAGACGAGTTTATTAATAATAACCCTAGACATCCAACATAAGAGATATTTGAGTGGTTGGAAGCACAAGTTGCTAACATCAATCACAATATGAACCTCCTCGAAACTTTGGCAAGCAAGTTGGGATATTTCAGAGATGATGGATGCTCTAACTCAAATATCATATCATAGGGGAAATTGGGAGATTGGGAAGACTCAGGAAATGAGTCACAAAAGGAATTTGAGAAAGAGAATATGAGTTCGAGTGTCATTAAACCTTCACATTCCATATTCAATATGGAAATGAAAGTGGACATATAGCCATACCAAGGTGAGATCGATGCATTAAAACTGAATCATTGACTACAACAACTAGAAGTTTATTTTAGCATTCACCATATAGATGAAGGGAAAAATATTTCATTTTCTAGATTGAAGTTAGAGGGCCATGCTTTAACTTGGTGGGAAATCCACACAAAAAAACTTAGGTTGGAGGGTGATCCACCAGTAACTAGGTGGGAGGACTTCAAAACCCTCATCAAGTCCCAATTCTACCCTATCGGGTATTTAGAGGACCCATGGATCCAGTGGTACTACTTCAGGTAGAGGCAGGGGTAAAGTGAACATGACTACACCACTGAGTTAAAAAAAATGGCCATCATGCTAGGTATCTCTCCCAAGAACCCACATGTACTCCTCAAGTATCTGGGGGGTTTACACAACCATATGTGAAATCAGGTGATGCTATTCAAGCCAAGGATAGTGGATGAGGCATGTGTACAGGCACACTACATGGAAAACATAGGCCAAAAGAAGCGAAAAACAAGTGGTACAAAGCAGACAGAGCACCAAGAAGCTTCCAGTGAGGGGAAGAAGAAGTGGAAATGGGGAAAAGATAAGAAGACAACAACCATTGCACATCATAGTAAATATCCCATTAACCATTGCAATCATTGCAACATTGATGGCCACACCGAGGAAAAATGTTGGAAACTACATCCAAAGCCGAACCCAAAGAACTGTAAGAAGGACATAAAGAAAAATAACCTTCTAACCATATATTCAAGAAATTGAGTTGAAATTAGCTCGGATGTGGATGAAAATATTGTCTACACATATGTGCAGAAGGAGGTGAATCTAAGTAACCTTCATCACTAGGAAGAGAAGGAGATGACCAAGCTCTTCCACATCAATATTCAGGTCAAGAAGACCAAGATAGATGCTCTGTTTGACTCTGGTTCACATGCTATTCTCATAGAAGCGGATCTGGTCAACAATCTTGGATTGGAGGTTCACGATCATCCTATCCCCTATCCATTGGGTAGGGTGAACAAGGATGCAGAGATAAATATAACAAAACAATGTAAGATTAAATTTATTGTAAGTGATGAATTTATTGATGAAGTGGAATTGGATGTAGTACCCCTTGATGTATGTGGAGTAGTGTTTGGAATCCCATACATGTATATGAGGGATGAAATCTTTGTACATAGAGACAACCTGTACCAACTGATCAAGGTTGGGAACTCCTACATGATTAATGAACATAAAGGTAAGTCAAATATCTCACTGGTAAGTGCCAACCAAGCCAAGACATTGATTAGTTTTAGTAAGAAATATGTTTTTCTTTTCTTAAGAGAAAATTAATCTGATGATGAGTTAATGAGAGGGAAGGAATCCCTAGAGGGGTGTACTAAAGAAAAAAAACATGAGTTGGAGGAGTTCATACATGAATACAAAGGAGTATTCAAGGAGCTTAAAGGGATACCACCCAAGAGGGATGTGGAGCACAAAATACAATTATTTTCGGACTCCCCATTGCCGAATATTGGGATGTATAGACAGTCTGTTTTAGAATTGAATGAAGTGAAGAAGCAATTACAACAATTGTTGGAGCAGGGTGTGATTTGACCAAGTACCTCACCTTGTGGGTCACCCATCATAATTGTGCCTAAGAAGGACGAGACTTGTTGTGTATTGATTATAGGGAATTGAAAAAGATTACACTAAAGAATCGATACCCTCTGCCAATGATTGATGATTTGTTGGACTAGCTGCACCATGCCAATTACCTCACTAAGTTGGATTTGAAATCATGATATCACTAGGTACGAGTCAAAGAAGAAGATATCTGGGAGACTTCCTTTAAGAAAAGACAAGGTTTGTATGAGTGGTTGGTTATGCCATTCGGTTTATGCATCGCATCAACTACATTTATGAGACTAATGAATGAGTTTTTACGCCCTTATATAGATTCATTTGTTATTGTTTAATTGGATGATATACTAGTTTATATCGTTACCTGGGAGGAGCACATTTCACATCTTATGCAAGTGTTAGAGACTCTAAAAAATAATCAACTACTAGCCAATATCAAGAAATGTGAGTTTTCTTAGTAGTATTTGGTTTATTTGGGGTTTGTAATCGGTGGAAGGGAGCTCAATATAGATCCTACAAATATAGAGGCCATCATGAAATGATCAGTTCCTACAAATTTCACTAAAGTTAGGAGTTTTTTTAGGGAAATACAATACTTGTGGAAGTTCATAGCTTCATTTTCAATGGTAGCTGCACGAGTCCACACCATAACAACTAGTGGTAAGAGTTTCCAGTGGGGAAATAATAAACATAAGGTCTTTGATGAGATGAAAATAAATATTAGTCAAGCACCAATGCTCACACTACCAAACTTGTAGAATCCCTTCGAAGTGGAGACAAATGCAAGTTGGTATGCCATAGGAGCAATACTGATGCAAGGAGGAAGGTCCATTTTCTATCATTCTGAAGTATTTCATGGGGTGGTTCTCAACTACCCTACCTATGACAAGGAGATCTATGCCTTGGTACAAGATATCAAAAAGTGGAAGAACTATATGATGGGAATGAAGACCATCATCCACACAGATCACCAACCACTACAATATTTGCAGGCCTAGAGTAAGCTGCAACAAACTAGACATTACAACTGGATGGGTTTTTTACAACAATTTCATCTAGTCATCAAGTATAAGAAGGGTAGCACAAATAAGTTGGCATAAATGATTTCACGACCACCCACATCCAAGATTACAACTTTGGGATCTTTGATTCACATGGATCCTTTTACCCATGATGCATACAAAGAGGCATACATAGAAGACGATGACTTCAAGAAGTTGTTTCAACAACTATAGGGCCAAATTCATATAAAAGAAGGTTATGGAAAGGCTGACTATCATTTCTAGAATGGTTTACTCTACAACCTTGACAAGCTCCGTGTTCCTAAAGGTGAGCGATTGTAGCTTATCGGAGAGGATCACGCCTCCAAGGTTGCAGGAAATTTTGGTCTTGGGAAGACAATTGCTAACTTATAGAGGTATGTGTATTGGCCTAGAATGCAAGAAGATGTAGCACAATATATTATAGGATGCATACTTTGTTGTACCAACAAACCAAACAACATGAAGCAATGCCTATACCATCCCTTACTTATACCCACTCGACCTTGCGAAACCATTTCCATGGATTTTGTGGGAGGTTTACCAACCACACGAAAGAGACACGACTATTTGTTTGTGGTAGTTGATAGGTTCAACAAAATGTGCATTCTCATGCCTTGTAAAAAGACCATCAAGGGATAGGAATTAAAAAACGTTTTTTTTGTACATGTCTGGGTGCACTTTGGGATACTAAGGAGAATCATCTCAGATAGGAATACCTGATTTCTCAGTGCATTTTGGACTACATTGGGGGAGAATATGGACACTGAGTATGGTTAGAACTGAATAAGGAAAGACTAGAGGGTCCTGGTAAGAATATCAAGGCTCCGTGGTATGGTCATTTTGAGGTATTGTAAAAAGTGTGAGATAATGCCTACAGACTCAGTCTACCCCCATACATGAGCATTTACTATGTAGTGAATGTGGAGAATATTAAAATCTATGAGCCTTCCATGTTGGATCAGGAGGATGAGCATGTCTTACCTTCCGTAGAGGACTTATCACCAGATGCTCAGGAAGAGTTGGGAGAAGACACAATTTTATAGAAGTGGCCCATAACTACAAGACAGGGGAAGTATGACCTTTGGCAGATTGGGTTGAAAGAACAACTTCCAAGCAAAACAAAGTGGTACTCCAGGGATAAGGTAGAGGAAAAATTTCCTCACCGCATTTAGTATATCTTTTGGGGACCAAAATCCTCCCTATATGGGAAGGTATGATCAAAATTGGATCATTATATTGTTTTTCACCTATCTCAATCCTTTAAGAGTGGAAAAGATTGGAGGATTAAGCTTGCACGACCATTTTAGCGGTAGGTCCCATTTTGGAAAATTAGGGTCCAAAGCCTTTTAGACCCATTTTGAGGCATTAAATGACATTTTTTGGGGTTTTTGTATCCAAAACCTATGCACACACCCTTGACAATATTCTACACTCCAAGACCTTTCCAACATTGCAGGTCGCACATCAATTGGAGTTCATATGCAAAATTTATGCCTCCCACAGTTTGACCTACAATGTTGACCACCATGGTTACATGAGAGGATGCCATGCCAACCCCCGTTAGTCACATATGGGGTTAGTCACGTATGTAATTTCAAGAATATTCCAGAAGGTCCATAACCCTATCAAAATTAAGGGTTGTGGGAGTCAAAAACCTACCCCTAGATGGCTATTAAGATATGTTAAATACCAGGCCACTAGGAGGAGAAGGGGTTTCATTCTTTTGCATTGTATCTTGTGTAATGTTCCCTAGCTCAACTAGGAAACATTACCTAGCGAAATACACATAAAAAAATGAATTTTTCTGCTAGATTGTTTGCTGTAGCTTACCAACTACGATTTAATCCACATTTTAAACCAGATAATGATACCATAATTAAATGAATCTACAATACTCTAAATGATCATGAATGTAGCTAATAACTCATTCACAACAACAAATAAACCATTCTCATACAAATAATTAAGCACAACAATTAAACTCATAAAATAACTCATAAATAAATAAACACTTATCTTTTAAACACTTGTGCAATCAAATGCTTGAAAATGACGTTCCACCTTGTAACATCCCACTCTACTGAGCACACAATTATTGACATATTATTTGAGGACACTTGAGTGCAAGTGATCCGGTTATGGTATATTATGATTTCGTTCGATTATGGGTTATATACGAGGATGACGATGTATTGTGACTTATTTTTAATTTGATGTATATGTATTGACAAATGCTATTGACGATTTTCCTAAGTGTGTAGGACACATGACATGTTATGGATGTTGATGGAATTAATGGACATCCTTGGACTCCAGATTGAGTTAGGGAGTGGATTGTATTTTGTTTGAGTATTTCATTTTACGCACATGCGACACATGATTGATTACAATATGATTTATGTATATGGATTATTGACACTGTTTTTGTCAGTAGATGCAGGCTTGACGATGCTTGCTAATTTGACTCGCATAAGAAGTAAATGGGTTATGCACATAAACTAGACATTGAGGGAGAGGTGTGGCATTGTCCCTATCACAGCCTACTAGCACTCCCGCTGTGGCCTGAACTGTAGGTTAACGATTACCTAGTTTGAGAGGTCCACGATGTTGTGAGGGCGAACTGAGACAATCACTCATGAAGATTTCTAAGGGGTGCGCAATAAGGCAGGGTCCTTATTCCTTAGAAACCCTTAGTCTCTCACAAGGTCGACCAAATGGAGTGTTCACTCCAAGGGTCAGAAAAAATTCCAAAAACCAATTTAAGGCGAGTGGAACCCTTGGAGCACGACAGTGCTTCTTGAAGGGCATGCCACATAATTAAAATATGAGTCAAATAAATCTAGGTGGGCTAGAAAACATTGAAATGTTTATACCTTGTTAGAATAAAATAATTATTTAATCAGTAAATTACAAACCTAGAAGCCTAGCAAGAGTTTAAGCCTAAGTTCTAGACTAAGTTCAAGTCTAAGTTTAATTATGGGACTAGTTAAAATATTAAATAAATTAAAAGGTTTGAAAATAAAATAAAACTCTAGGATGAAGATAAATAAAAATTTAAAAGAATGGATAAATTGCACGCATGTGAATGAAATTAATAAAATGGATTTTAAAATAGAAATTATATAAAACATGAGATAATAGGTGTACACATAGAATAAACATCTTGATTCAAGCTACCACTAGTTTAACTAGAAGAAGACTCCTAATCCAACTCTAACTAAGATCTAGTTAAAAGACACTCATTAAATAAGAATTTGGGGAACACAGGGACAACTAAGAGCGAAAATACGAACACATTGGGGAATGTGAGGGAAATTGGATTTTTAAATAAAATAAAAATGATATTTACTTGTGCAAAGTGGGGAGAGTGTGAAAAGTGTGTTGGTGAATAATTCTAATTAAACTAATTAAAAAAAAGATAATTAATTGTGCATGAGGACATGTGTCATTGAAGATTTTTCTATAAAACAAATGTGGTAGAAGGGAAATGAATCTCACTTATTCTTGGTAATGTTACGCTGCCAAAATTATTGTGGAATGTGTTTTATTTGTGAGAGTTGGGATACCGAGGTTGTAAAAAGAATGGAAGCTCTTCTTTGCGAGGCAAGCCTTTGAGCTATTGTTGTTGGTTTCTTGTGTATGACCCCTTTGCGGCAATGGGGATAAGGGGGAAGAAGAGTATCCCTAACATTGGTTGGGAGGTACCGATAATGTCTCTGTGATTAGCAAAATGGATTGAGAAGAAACGCAAGTGGCCAGAGGACATCTAAAAATCTCCATCATTGTCAATGCCGATATTTTATTTTCTTAAGATATAATTTGTATGAGAGTAAACTGATACATTATAATTTTGTAAATCACTGCGGAACTATTTGTAATTTGGTATAAGTTGAATGTTTGTTGTAGAGTTTCATGAAATATAGAGACTAAATTATATAGTCGCTATCATATCATTACGCCATTATGGAACATAATTTGGGTATTCGTTGTATAACTAAGACGTGCTATGAAATTTTAAGTATATATGATCGCTACAAATTTAAGTATAACCCAGAATTGGATTCAATGGTACGCTGTCCATTATTGTGAATCTCGAATTTCAGAATTTCACATGGCCACTATTAAACTATTGTCAATCTAGAAATTAAATTTTTAATCGCTGTTCATTTAATTTCTAACTCAGAATTCGAATTTCTATAGTCGTTGTCATTTAATTTACAACCCATAATTCAAAACCTTCTCTGTCTATTCGCTGTCAATATTTTTGCAAAAATCGGATTTAAACCTTCTCTGTCTATTCGCTGGCAACACAAGATTCGCCGATATGGAAAATCAAGTCAATTTCCTCTAAGTGTGAGAACCTTTGGAGCCCATTCACTTGTCAATCATTCTCGAACCTTCCAAGGTGATAACTGTTCTTTTAAATCATTTCATGGGTGTCACTGTGAACTCATTAATATTGCAATGAAATTTAATTGATATGTAAACCTTAACTCTCTACCTAGTATTAGATCCGCCTCGGATGGTCGTCGAGTGTGATCATTAGAGTCTGGTGTAATTACATGAATGCTAGATTGTAATAAAGTCCCTCTTTAGAGAGACTATATTGAATTTCATTTTCGGAATTCAATACTTATGTTGTATTTTTAAAGTGACCTTAATAAAGGTCTTCAAGTATAAATAGATTAATATCCTTGTGGTATGGTTTACCAATAACTTGATTTGGAAAGAATAAAAGAATATACAATGTTAAGTAAAATCTTGTAGAGTGTAATTTAGAGGGTTAGGATACAAGTTATTAATAAAAATCATATATTAGATGAAAATTATAAAAAAGAAATGGTAGTGGTTATAATTATGGGGATTATATGTTTAAGGCTTTAATTGTAAAGATAAGTAATATAAATCCTTTAAAAAGATTTAATCCAAATTTTAAGTAGTGATGTTAGTATTGATTGTTAATTATTATTGAGTGATTGACACATTAGTGAGGTATTTTTGTGCCAGCATTGAACTTGGTTAATATCTTTATCGTTAATCTTACAAGTGGAATTTAATAATAATATGTTTATGGTAATAGTGATGATTGGTGATGCAAATGAAACTAGACATTGTGTTGCTTCTTATGACGTGAATTTAGTATTGATGAATTGTCAAACTTTGTGCTAGTTAATGAGTTTTTGAATGAATTTGGTTGTGTTATGATCGTACATCTTACTATTAATTCTAAGTCCTGAGTCTAGGGTAGGAGAGGATATGGGAATAGATACCTCCATGTTCCTCATAACAGTCGTTAGTCCCGAGACCTTCAATGGTCAAAATCAATCGGATGAATCTTGGACTTGAGCGTTGATTATGTGTCTTGGAGGTCCTAACCTTGCAGGTAGGTTGGGTGGGTAGACATCTTTGTTATCTTTATGCGATGAAGTTATTCCATTAGTTATAGTGATGATAAATTTGACTATTATCGTGTTGTGATGATGATGATAATATAATGTGTATTATTGAAGTATGTTGATGTTGTGTAACACTTATTCTAATGATGTTTCAATTTTTTTTTACCACTACTGTACTCACTTACGTTGATGTCGTAATAGAGGGGTCGTTACACACCCAAACATATTGTTGTTGTTCTAAATCTCAACAAAAATTCACTCTCAAGCTGGGGCTAAGAATCCTCAAGAGAAGGGTACCTCTCCTAGTCCACTCACAACTCAGTATCACACAACCCAATGGTATTCTCCTACAACTATCCAAAATTTCTTCTAGCTCTCTTCCTTTTGACCTGCACAACCCAAGGAATGTACCCCTTCACTGCTCTCAATCCATCAGACATCCCATTCGTTTATCAGGGTCTCTCTAGCTCAGGTAGCTAGGAATTTCTCTACTGGGAACTCAAGGGAACTCATTGCTAGGAAAACTACCAGTAACCAACAACATACATTTGTTGATACAATGCAACTCACTCATGAATTCACTCTTCAAGCCTGACAACCCGACTCTTCAATTTCCAACTCTAATACACTCCAAGGATGCTCCAACATGGTCCTAAATTTTCCCAGCCTTCTTTTTCTAGCTCTGGTGATTTTTTTTTCCTTGCTTCCTCCTGCTGTTCATACCCCTTTCTATGTGTAAAAAGGTCCTTTAAACCCCATACAAATTTCCTCTATTTTCCCAAGACCATTGACTTATCAATCTGTCTAATGTTGATTGCTTCTTCCCCATGCTTTCAATAACTATGGGATGTGACTCTCACACCCACTTTCTTACTTGAGTTAAATGATTGGGCTCTCATACACTCAAATACAAATTTATAAGTTATCCCTAATGATAATAAAATTAAGGAAATTGGGTTGAAGTAATACCCATAATTAATTCCCCCCCTTAGACACTCTCAGGCATTTCCCTTTCTTGTGGATAAATCAACCCCCATATTTTCCCATATTCCTAGCAGCTGGTATCACATTATGTTTATTAAAACTCAGAAAATACATTTCATATATTACATTGCTTGGCCATAGCCACATTCATATATACATTATGTATTAATTAAAGTAGAGATTATAGTGGGGAAGTTACATCTTGTTCCATAGCTGAGAAAAACATCTGAGAGTGGTATTCTATGAACATAGCAAAGAAGGAGAGATTTTGTAGCAACCATACAAGCCACAGGTCAAAGGAAACTCCACAAAGAGTGCCTCTTTCTTTATACTTGCATCATTTCTATAACAGAGGAAAGAGAGCATAACAACCTCACCTTCTAGCTGGGTTTTCTCTCGTATTCAATTTCATATGTCATATCTTGTGTTTATTTGTGGATGGTGTGATTGTATTTTACTATTCTCTATTTTTTGCATCTTATCTATTTCATGCATAAGTAGAAAAGTCAATAACTAAATATTCTAGAAATCTAAAGGAAAAACAATCTTAATAATAAATATTTCAGTTATTTATCAGATATGTTGTGACGAACTGTTTCAGTGGAATATCCACGACAATTTATAGATCATTGACAAGGGTCAAGGTCTACCCAACTAGAGACAAGAATTTTAATGTACAACTTGAAATCAATGTATGGTATGTTAGATGCATGTTTCTTGACACTTTTGAGGTAACTAACCATTAAGTCCCCTTATTTTTAAGGAATCTTGTCACACACTGATGAAAGAAAATGGTTGATTTTATTCATTCTTAATGACAATGTACATTTATATTTCTCACCAATTGTAGGTTACTCAAAGATAAGGTACTTCCAAGAGATAATTTCTTATCCAATAATTGTGTAGAGGCAAAGAAAATGCTGAAAATGTTGGGTGTTGAGTAAATATTGTAACGTACCCCATTACCATCCACCTAGAAATTTTTCTTTGATGCCACATTGTGGCATCCCCAACCCCAAGTTGGGCCATGCAACTCAACAATTCCTCCTTTGATACCATTAAATTTATAACACACTTTGCATATGCAGTAATTATGCAATGCAAACAACATACAATTCATGCATAAACATGTATAGTAAAACATACATAATTTATGTAAGCATTCACATAGGAAATAACATAAACACACAGATAAAATGACACTTATCTTTTTAATAATTCACCAATTATATGCAAACCTCAAAATTTCCTCCCAGCCATAAAATATGCTGCTCATAAAATCTCAGTGGTAGGTCACCCTTGAGTTGAGGCTAGAAACTCCACTGAGAAGGATTTCGAATCCAGAATAAGGTCTGACCAACAAAATAAATTTCAAATCAAGGTACCAATTGCTGCAACTAACCTACAACCTCTCATTTCCCACAACCTGTTCCACCCCAGGAAGTGTGCCCTTCTTTTCTCAACAGTCTTTCGGTTTCCCCACTTCCCTTCCGGGGCTTCAACAATAGGCCAGGTAAAAAGTCTCAGAGATATGTAGCTATTTCCCAACACACAGGGAAAAAAATTCCCAATAGTTCTCCCACCCAAAGAGAATTCTCACAAGCCTGACAAACTGCTTCTTTAGTATGCACAGAGGCTCGTCAACCTTCTCTTCCCCTCAAACTACCTAGGTTTACTAGTTATACTCAACTTCCCAATCTCTCCCAGTACATGTACGACTATGGATGACCGAGTGAACATGAGAGAGAAGAGAATGATGATCTAATGATGGAATGATGGAAAAATACACTAAGTTACTAAAATATATTTGCATGTTACCAGCTTGACACTTGTCATTATGGGAAATACATGTTCCCCACTTGGATGATACGTTCCCCATCCTTAGGACTTAGGATAAAATGCCACATAACTTAGACTTTAGGAAATATTAATATAATATTCCCTTGGGATTAATCCCCCTTGGCTTAGCCCTTCTCCCTAGAATTTTATCCCCCCTTTCCTTTCTAGTGGAGTTCTAGACCCCCATAATATTTTTGTCTGGTTGATTTGTAGCAGTGATGTATTTTTATTAATAATGATCCGAGTGTGATTACATATTACAATGATAGGCTCGCTAGCCTTTCATCATCCAAGCTCCCAACCTAATAATCACATAGACACTTTGGCCTCAAAACACATATACAAAGGCACTTTGGCTCAATATATCCTAACTCACTAGCCTATATGTACATTTCTAATTGGGGTTCGGCCTAGGGGTATTACATTCCCCTCCCCCTTAATTATGCAATGTCCTCAGTGCATTATATACACTTGTACAATACAAAAAAAAATCTTCAAAAATCTTCAAAAAAATACAGGTACTCTTCCCGCATGACATCTTCATGCTCCTAGGTTGCATCTTCAGGACCGTAACAGGTCCACTAGACCTTTACCAGTCCTATTGCTCGATTTCAAAGTAGCTTGAATTTCTGATCCAATATGCACACTAGATGAACTCGTAATTATCCTTCTTGCTCCACCTGAATCACATTCCAATCAATTACATGATTAACATCAGGTACATACTTTTTAAGCAAATACACATGGAATACATTATAAATGCACATGGATGCAGGAAGTGCAAGCATATATGTAACAGGATCAATCCTTTCCAGGATTTCAAAGGGTCCATAATATCTTGCTACAAGATTTGAAAAATTTCCCAACTTCAGTGAACTTCTCTTGGCCTTCACTTTTAAGAACACATGGTCACCCACTTTAAACTCTCAGTGCATTCTTCCCTTATCTGCATAAATTTTCTATCTGTCTTGGGAACCCTTTAAATTTTGTTTTATTTTCACCATTTGTTCTTCCATTTCCCTGAGCAATTCTGGCCCAACCACTGCTTTGTATTTTGGGTTGTCCAAACTCACCAGTGTATTGCACTTTCTACCATATAATACCTCAAGTGGGCTCATCTTTAAAGATGCATGATGCCCGTTATTATAGACAAATTCAACCAAATGTAGATAATCCTCCCATTTTGATGGTTTATCCATCACATACATACTCAACATATCCTCAATCATCTGTTTGATCCTCTCTATTTCCCATCCGATTCTGAATGACATGATGTGCTAAAATTTAGATTTGTCCCAAATCCTTTGAATAATCCCTTCCAAAAAATTGATGTAAATTTGGGATCTCTATCCAAAGCAATTTCCCTAGGCACACCGTGAAGCCTGAACATTTCCCTCATATAAATATATGCAATGTTAATTTCCTTGTGAGTTAGCTTCACCAGGATAAAAAGAGCAACTTTAGTGAGCTTATCCACCACCACCATGATAGAATCATGCTGCTTCGCTATTTTGGGCAACTGGGTGATGAAATCAATTATCACTACTTCCCATTTCCACTAAGGAATGGGAAATAGCTATAGAAAACTAGCTGGATGCCTGTGCTCAACCTTAATCTTCTGTCATTCTATACATATGGAAATATAGTCAACCACCTCTTTCTTCATATTAGGCCAAAAATATTGGCTCTTGACAACTGCAATTGTTTTCTGGTACCCTGGGTGCCCAACATAAGGCAAATTATGCATTTATTTTAGCATCAGATTCTTTAGCTCCTAAGAATTAGGCACATAAAATCTACCCTTGTACATGAGGATTCCATCCTCCTTTATCTCATAATCTTGCATTTTTTGCTGATTATTACCTTGCTATAATTTTTCTTTTGTTTCCATATAGTGCTAATATGATTTTGCAGCTTCCAATTTTTTTTTTAAAATATGATTTATACATACTAATGACTGTATCATGCAACTCATGCACCCTCCTACTAAGTGCATCAACCACCTTGTTCTCCTTTCCTTTGATATGATTGATCTCAAAGTCAAATTCACTGAGGAATTCCATCCATCTACTTTGTCTAATATTCAAAGTTGGTTGTCCAAACAAATATTTCAGACCACTATGGTCTATCCTCAACTTGAATATTTTCCCATGAGATAGTACCTCCACATCTTCAAGAAATGCACTATGGCTGCCAATTCTAAATCATGAGTGTCATAATGCCTCTCATTCTCCTTCAACTTCATTGACTCGTAGCATATCACATGCCCATTTTGACTAAGTGTTGTAGGAAAATCTCCCTGCGGACAAGTAGATTGCCTCTAAGAGCTTGACCTTAACCCTAGACAGAAAAATGCTTAACGTGGACACTAACTTCCTTTGAAATCTATCTAAACTAATACATGATAATGAAGGATAAAAGAAGTACCTCTTTATTGACGTTTGTCCCTGCACGCTCCGAGTTGCGATCCAATCCTTTGCTCCTCGCCGAGTTCTGCAGACAAACAAGATACGACTACCTCCTACTCTATTGATATTAGCTTGAAAATAGATCTATCAGTTAATGACAAGTTCATGTAACATCAGACACAAACTAGAAAGAAACAAGCCAAGCGTGTCATATTAATGAGAATAATGACAACAGTACTTACAATCGTAGATGCGAATGCGACAACTTCGTCAAGCCCCCTTCGTCTAACCCTTGCTCGAAAGATCCACAACCTAGCGGACAACAGCTTCACTGATCACTTCTCCTTTGGCTGACTGTGTATTTCCTATGAGATCATAGGTTTCATGCTAGCAATTCTTCCCCCTTTCCACCATCATAGAGCTTGATTATATAGGTTGAGAGGAGCTTAACCTCTTGAGTTATGTTTAGAACAAGTTAGGAACCTCCTCCTTAGATCAGGGATCTCCTGATGAAACCAAGAATTCGAGTACAACTGCCTCCTAATTTCGAAAGATCTTTTCCTTATTCTCCTCACTGGGCTAACAACTGACCCAGATTAGGGAGCGCTCCTCCAAAAGAGGCATCAGAGCGCTAGAACGCTCCCTGAGAAGCTTAAGGGGAGTGCCAGCGCTTCAAAAGTGAGTAGCGCTCCTTCAGAGGGGTGAGGAAGCGTTATAACGCTCCCAGAGGCCTTATAGGGGAGCGCCAACGCTCCTAAGGCTGTTTTAGGGGAGCGTTCACCCTCAAAACTCTTGATTGAAAGCCCTGTTCAAGTGTTAAGAGTTATCTGACTCCAGTGAACCAGTTCTCCTTCTTCAAACCAAGTATATCAGATGTTTTAAGTGTCCCCTTAGTGTCGTCATTATGGAAACATGATCAAACAATGTTTGTGACACTAGTAACCAACTTGCGACACTTGCGAAAGTCGTAAGGAAGTTGCGACACTTACACCAATTGAGAGGAATATGCGACACTTATCCAGTTGAGTAATTTTGATGTGTAACAGAATGCCCCCCAAAGTATGAAGTCAGAAGATGTGAACTGATGACTGAAATAATTTGTAGACGTTCAAGCAAGGGTATAGACTCAGAGAACCCGACGAAAGCTGCACACAAACATCCAACAAATATCATGACATATTTCAAGACCCAAGGCATGCATACCTATGCTTGGGTGATCGAGACTTGTAAGGTATGGCCGCCATAATATACACTGCGGATCCATAATTGCATTGATAAAAGGGTATAGCCATTGAAGATACAATGTGGATCTATACTTTGATGACTCGGACTGATCGTAGCCACGAATAATACACAGTGGATCTACGAGATGACAAGACATAGCCACGACCAATACAAAGTGGATCTATGTAATAGTGTATGTGTTTTTTGTCCAATAGAAAACTCCTTCGCAACCTGGGCAAAGCATATATCAAAGTGATGGCTCAATGGCTCAACCCAGGGTCTTCTTACCAATCCCAGTGTGATACGATTCTAACCATGTGAATAGATGTCCTGACATCGAACATGGCAGAAACCACTTGATTACCGGTCAATGAGGTAAACCGTTAACAAGTGCAAGGGAGATCACCATTAATGTCAATGATTCCCAAGGTACCTTAGTACATTCCATCGAATGTGAATAGATGAGCTGAGGTCGAACATCCGTGGAATCATTCGATCAGAGGTCAATGGTGTAAACCCACTGTCGAATGTGAGGAGGCCTGCCATTGAGGCATGCAGGTCCCAAAGTACTAATTAGTTTCTAAGTCTAATTCCCGGATAATGTGTTGAAGTCGACAGGAATAGAATCGTCGAGGGAGGGCCTTGATGTATCCCCCATCAACGACACGAAACACATATAAAAATGTAATTGGTAGGTCAAAAGGACATGGACTGACACGGGTTTTGAGACAAGATATTTGGGATGGTTGACTCTTGAGGTGGATACTTCCCTTGAACACTGAGGCACAACAACAAAACATGACATGGACCAATACTTATGAAATGGACGCGATGATGTGTGTCAGGTGACCCAGAGGAGTGAAAGGAACTCAAAGGATTGGCTCAGTGCAGAGGTTCAACGGATTATGATGTATGTAAATAACAAAGTGCAGTGTTCAAGGGCGACTCTAAGAAGTGCTGGATGATGTTCTCAAGAGACTGCTTGGCTTGCTCCTTTCAATTTTTCGCCCATCCAGATAGATGAGTACCTCTTTTTTATTTAATGAGCTCGAGGAGGATAACACATGCTTGATATAACTCACCTTCAGTAAGTTCCTCTTCCTTTGTTTAACGAATCGGAAGAAGTAAGGGACCGGTCCCGTATGGGCCTGTCGATGTGTTCTTTAACGAGTCCAAAGACAGAAAACTCGAAGGTTTTTCGGGATTATAGAGTTTGGAAAAATGCTTAAAAGAGAACTCTCTCAGTTCCTTTTTCGTACAATAGTCCAACGAGACCGAAAAAGGGTTAAACTATCGCTCACAAGACGCCCTTTGTGACCTTTTAACGAGTGTGAAAGGAAGCAAGATCACTCGACAATCTTTTCATATTTAGAGAGTCTGAAAAGGGTTTAAAGGAGACTCCAGGGGGGTTCCTTTTTCGTGTGTTCGTATCCAGACAGGTCCGAAAAATAGATAAAAGTTTACCCGGTTACGTTCTCATATTGTTGAGCTCGAGAACGAACTAAGACTATGCTCATAAGTGCGACAAGGTAAATAACCGATCAGAACTGCTAGGAAACCTGCGATACCAAATCTACAAACCAGAGTTTAGTGAAGCCAGTTCATTATTAGAAAAACCCAAAAATGACCATACCTTACAAAAAATGGAATTTATAAATAACAATTGATTTGAAAATTCATTTACCATTTTATTTGCAAGGATTTTTGGAGTAGTGAAGAATCTCATTTTGGAGCAAATCTTGTTTTTCTCGCTGCCGGAGCTACGATTGATCATTTCGCTCGCCGTTCGAACCAGGTAGGTGCCCATCCCTTGCTCTTTCAATTACATGGTTTTAGATTAGTTTTCATAGCATTATTTATTGCAAAACACAAAGCCCTAAGTCGCCCCTTTTTGAACCAAATCGGCCTCTTTTTAAAAGTCAATAAAATAGGGGGATTCTTTCACAAAAATGCATTAGAGAAGGTTGTTAGGATATCTACACCCTTGCAACTGATTAGACCAGTCATTTTTAGCAAAAGAATTCATAAAAATTCTCCCCAAATGCCCACGTACCCCTCAAAGTCGTTTTGCATTTTTAAAACGTTTTAATCATTATTTGACAAATGTTAAAGGGTGTGGTGGTTAAAAAGAGTGAGTGGTTGCTTTTAGATGACATGGGTACTTTGTTTCATGTTTTAAAATGATTTTTGAAAATCGCCGAAACCACCAAAACGTGAGGAATAACGAAATTCTTGATTTTTGTTTTGTAGGTGTCTTCGGCAATCATGATTGAATGGAAAGAGAGGGAACATGAGATGGATGATTTAGCCGCTCTACGGAGTCCTCGTATGCGGGCCGCTCTGCGGGCTTGCAGCTTGCTCAAGTTCTTCAAATTGAAAAAAATGAAGAGAGAGGTGTTACTGCTTGAGCATATGATTGGTCTTTGGGACGTCACGGAACAGGGATTCCGTATCGGTACACAACTCCTAACCATTGAGTTGGAAGATGTGTACTTTTTGACCGGCCTCTCGAAAAGAGGGGCCCCCATAGCTTTTACTGGGCAGAGGGAATTACCTGAGCAAGTGGACGTGTGTATGGCACGTCACTGTATTCCGGGAGCCAGGTTGGTAGGGGGCAGGATCCCTATCAAGGATATACGAGATCTGCCTCTCCGGTCTATATTATTTTCTATTACGAGCGTGACAGGCAGCACTAGCGCTCATCTGGCATCGAGGTCGTAGGTAGCCTATGGTGTTCAATGTTTGGAACCGACATTGTTCAATTGGAGTGCAACGTTCCTTCGGAATGTAAAGGAACAGATCTCACGGTGCAGGACTGGTCAGAAGCAGTTCGGCTATGGCTCGTTTTTGGTCTCATTTTTCCTAGAGCGCATCCCTCAGATGCAGCCTCAGATAACACTGGCAGTACGACCAGTGGACGAACCTAGGATGGAGAGGTGGACTAGTCTGTCTCCAAGGCTAGTTTCGGAGTTAGAGTTCCACTTCACTGGTGTTTTCTTTGCCTAGATGAGACGGAAGTACCTCTGGATAGAGGACTTCCCCTATGCCGATGTAGACTTTCGTGGGAGTATGGACTTGATTTTTCCCGCGGGGGAAGACTGGGATGAGTTAGGTAAGAGATTAAGCCATACCTTGTCTAGTTTTGTTTTTTAAGTTTTTGATGTATATGTATTTTTTTGGGTATGTAAAAGAGTTTTAACGGATGTTTTGTTTCCAACATGCAGACAAGGGAGCAATGCGCCCTGTTGATATACCAGTACCAGGGCATCGTGGAGGCGCCCCAGTTGCAGCAGATTCGGTGGTACCAGTGATGGGTCTCCGGGAGGTCGAAAGAAACCTCCAAGGCCTTACGATGGGCATCCCTCCTCTGCGGAGGGGGGATGTGCCTTTACATCTGCAGCGACACACTGTAGGAGTACCGAAGAATGTTAATTCTCTGTTGAGGTGCGTAGCGCGCGCAGTAGTGTGTTACTCACAGCATAGCGTAGTGCGGGGAGATTAGAATCTCTCCGGTGATCATGTTTTGTATGCCTTGTCAGGCGACGTTGTATGGGTGAAAAGGCCCAATATTTTGCTCTTTTACACACTTTTTGATGTAAAGCAAACATTTCAGTCACGCCATATATATATATATATATATATATATATATATATATATATATATATATATATATATA
>ML795403.1:294561-316722 GCA_009831015.1 Picea engelmannii
GGCATTGTGTCCCCGAGCGCATCGAATTCCAAAGGACTAGGCACAACCCAAGGGTCAGATGATTCCAAGGATTGATAAGGCATAGTCGAGATCATATTGACGGCGGAAATATGATGTGCGGTAGGTGGAAGTGGTGTAGGGAAGGTACCCATGAGGCTAGAATATTTCAATAAGCCAACACCAACGCTTTCATACGTAACCGGGTGGTCTCCCAGAAATGGAATGTTGTTGGTAGCAGGGATGCGAGCGTCGGGTGTGCATAAATCGAGCTGATCGATGGTAACAATTTTGCCTTGATGGGGGAATTGTACACATCGAAACACTGACGAGGTGACGACGGTCATCGCGTAGAACCAACTTCTTCCGAGTAATAGGTTGTAATCGAGGGGAGCATCAACCACCTCGACATCAACGGTAACAGTTTTGCCGCCCAATTGAACGGATAGGGATTGTAGTAATCCGTGAGGATGGAAGCCTCGTCCATCGAAGGCGCGTAACATCGTAGGGGATTTGTTAAGGGCAGGTGATTTCAAACCTTTCCAACAGGCTAGAGACATGACACAGGTAGAGGCTCCCTCATCCAGGATAGTTCGATGAATTTGTTGATTGTGAACAACAACATCGATTTGGAAAGCTAGCTGGTGGGAGAGTCGTGGTTGATGATCATCCAGATTAAATGTGATGTAGTTTGATGACTCAGGATCGAAAGTTCCAATGGCAGCTAAGAGCGTCCTACGTTGATTGGGACAGTGTTGTAGAACTTCCAACGTGGACATGGCACACGGGGCTTGGGCCAAATCTTCTACAATATTGTAGTTTTGGGCAGCCCGTGAATTAGTATTGAAGGTGGATTTCCAGATGGTGCTCTTAGGAGGGTGTAATATGGAGTCAAAAGAAGGTTTCTCAATCTGAAGTGGCCCGGATGGAGGGCTAACAGACGAAGGATTAACAGAGGATGGTAAAGGATCCAGCGAAGAACCATTAGCAGTCTTCGACTTATCAGGTTTAACTGGCGTGTCGTATGTCGCAGAACGAGTGGTAAGATTAACCCCGTTAAACATGTAAATGTGTGCGCTTGTCGAGGCCTCATCAGGGGGTTGGTTGGAACTACCCCCCGACGTGGGGGTTTGTGCAACCAAAGATTGTTGTTGCGGAAAAGGATGAGTAAGCACAGCGGGTTGCGAATTTCCCTTGAAAAGTTTGGCCACTTCATCGCGAGGTGGGCAATATCGAGTGTAGTGATCGTCACCACAAATGAGACATGGGAATTTCGGTTTTCGCTGTGGTTGTTTTCCGGCAGCAGGGGTTTGTGGTTGGCTTTTGGGTTGTTCGTTGTTATTGTTCTTCTTTTTTTTGTTTCTCGCTTTCTTCTGGCCCCCAAGTTGTTGTGAAGGGGTTGATTGGACCACATTCACATCAGAGACTTGAGTTTGAGGGGGGGTAGAAGAGGGTGCAGTCGAACTGGGGGCCGTCGTCGAAGCGGGACGCTGAATCGTTCCAGTGGACTGGGTGGTAGATTGAGTTTTGACGGAGCCAATAACTCCATCTGCATGCGAAGCAGTCGATGGTTTGGATGGGTCGTTAGTGGCACAGGTAGCGTTCGGTATCAACTCATACAGAGTACCGGATTGTGAATAGACTAAGTCTAAGTACTGAGCTCTGGCGATGGCTTCTTCCTCGGTGACCACACCGCCCATGGCAACATCATGAGCGATCTGGGGTAATAATGATTTCGTGAACCATTCCGCTAATAAATGGTCGGGGATGACCGCTTTAATTATCCTTCGTCGTCGCCTCCATTCATGGATATGATCGGAGATGTGTATGGAAGTTGTCTGACGAAGAGAAGTTAATAGTTCAGTACCCGTCTCGTATCGAATGGGTAGTTGGAAATGTGTGAGTAAGGACATGGCGAGGGAGTTGAAATCGTGAAAAGATGCGCGTGGTAATTCAATATACCATTTTGCTGCGGAACCCGTAAGTGTTCGTTGGAAAAGACGCAAACGAATAGAGTCGTCCATGAGGGAGTTGGATGAACACCACAAATGGAAAGTCATTACGTGGTTTTTCGGGTCTTCTCCGGATTTTCCGTCAAATTTGGGGATATCGGAAGGAAGTTTTGCTGGGATAGCTGGCCAAACCAAAGAATGATAAATGGGATCATTCGTTAACTGAGACAAGTCTGGCAGATCCAGAGTAGCCAGAAAAGGTAGCTTTCGGTTAACCTGTGGATAATGTTGGTGTGGCAGAGGTACACCAGTGGGGCCCATTACCGGGTTATGTGGATAATTATAACTAGTGGGCCCTCTCATATGAGGTTGGTTTTGACCAAGGTACGCAGGATTTGAGGTGTTTTGAGAAGCATGTGTGAGCGGAGGATAACCGGATGGGTTTTGAGGGTTATGGGTTGGATTGGGCATTTGTCCATGAGGGGGTTGTTGTGGAGTCTGAGTATTTTGTCCTGCCGGGAAATGCGGGTTTCCTGAAAAAGGAACGTTCCATGGGTTAGGTGCGGCAGACATATTTTCTCCCGTGGAGGCATGCAGATTTCCTTGGAAAGGGACACTCCATGGATTAGGTGTGACAGACACATTTTGTCCTTGTGGTTGATGGTGGACTCCGACTTGAGGTTTCCCCCCAGCGTGAGGGTGCCCCCCGAATGGAATTTGTCCTCCAGTGGGAGGATGCCCCCCAACTTGAGGTAGAGTTCCCTGGATTTGAGAGCCAGACGTAAATGATTGACCAGTGCCGCCGAGCGGATTAGGACCACCAAGACCGGTCCCTCCGGGTTGCTGGATAGGAATGGAACATCCCGGTATAACTTGGGTAGTGGACGTAGTGGTGCTGAAAGCATTTAGTGCCCTGTACCCAAAACGGAGTGTAGGTCTTGGTGTTACGGGTGTGCCTATCGCGGCTTGAGTGACCACCAGATTGCCGGCGGGAATAGTCGGGATGTGAGGGACTATCATAGATTGGGCCATCTGGAGGGGAATAGTAGACCTTGGGCCAACAAACGGTACATTCGGACCAACGGGTGGTGTGGCTATAAAAGTGGTGGCACCGGAAAAATGATTTGGGGGTATGGTGTAGGAGGAAGATGCGTCAGCACCTTCTCTTGTTCCATAAAGATCTTGCACTGAGCGTGGTGGACTCCGGACAACGTCTGCAGTCCAAAAAGGGTCATTGGCTAAAGGGTTTTGAGGAGACCCGACCGGAATGTCAGAAGGGTTTATGACAACAAATTCTCTAGCAGAATTTAGGTGGAGGATCTGTCGTTCGTATCCCTCCGGAATGCGATAAGCTTCCGGAGATTCTGAGACAATTCGAAAATTCTCCAAAGGGATGGGAACTTCTTCCTGGGAAGTTGTAGTGTTTTGAACCTCGCTCTGTTGAGGAGATTCCTCCATAGAATGAGTGGGTAAAGGGGTGTTTCCTTCCATATTTTCTGGAGGAAGTCCCTGTAGCCTCTGCGAACGGCGTGGAGGGTCGATGTTGGCAGAAAAGAGTCGAGGGAAGAAATCTATGGCCAACTAGCGAAAAGAAACAACACACGCTAAAAAAATCTAAGAATCAAAACCAAGCAAACATGACCTTCTTTTGATGATCGTACTAGTTGGTGATGAAATCCAACATCGCGTGATCAAGTCCAGAAGGGGTGGGGGTAGGGTGGAACAGTTACAATGGCGACCTGCTTAACAAACTTACGCCTTGGTGCAAGCTTCCACGCAGTAATTGTGGATTTACCCTCCAAGGAGCCCGAGTGAGTTTGACCAATGTCTGCTCCAGGTACATTGAGACTTCCTGTCACCGTCACCTTGTGTAAGACCCTAAAGATTATGGCTATTAAGGTTACCAATTCGCAGTCAGCCCCTAGGCGGGAACAGTCGACAGTCCGATTGGAACGTACAGGCAGGGTATCAAGCCCAAAATCAACTAGAAGGCTTCCACGCAATAATTGTGGATTTACCTCAAAGTGACCCCCATAATACGATCTGACCACCACAATCAGTTAAACCACGGAGGGTTAGTCCCCGTAGCTTACCCGAATGCGACCTCGTGCGTAACCCCTGTGTGAGAGGGGGATCCCAGGCAGACTTATACAATAACTGGATTTGACTCTCCCTAACTCAGGATGCTAATGTTTGTTTTGGAAACTTTGGAGAGTTATGCCCACAGCCTAATCCAAAGTACTACACCTATTCTACTGTTGGTGGAGGATCCTAGCAAAGAAAAAGTTCTAGATAATTTTTAATTAGCGTTGATTTTTATGGCTGTTCTTTATGCAAAAGGGGTGTATGGAAGTGAAACAGATGGAATTATGACTCAGACCCAAAGAATGCATCGAATATGATAAGCAGTCATTTCCTTTCAATGAACATCTATCTAAGGGAGAGAGAGAGTTCTTTTCACTTAACAAACACAGATACAGAGTGTCCTCAAACGATTCTTCTTCTTAATCAAATCCTGATGTAATGAAAAAACTTCTAAATGCCTTCTAATATGCACAATCAATCATGGAGATGCTTTTTCATTGTTCGTATATGAGTTAAAGATCAATCCAACACAATGCTTGTCTTGCTAATTGTCTTTGTATGAATGGAAATCAAACTAGCACAAGATAAAGTCATACAAACAATGCACCCTTTCGTTACAATCAAAACGAAAAGCGAAAGAAAAGAAACAATCAAAGAGAAAACAAAATTCACACCCAAAAAGAAAAAGTTGAAGAACAAAGACCTTGACTGAAATCAAGGTAAAGAGGTCTGTAGGCCTTTGATGACCTTCACCAAGGTTTTTAATCAGCTGATGAGGAGAGAAAAACAATGCATGGGTTTCGAACTTCACTCAACAGGAAAAAATAAATGAAAATAGTGAAGAAGGCTACCAGATCCAACTAATGAGATGTTTATTCTTTAAAAGAGAGATGTCAAGGCTAAAAAGGAAGAAACACTGACTCACAAGGTTACTTAGCAGAGAAAACACAGAGGCAAAATCCAAAAAAAATGCAATCCTGGAAGATTTTTGAGCCAAAGAGGGCTGGCGCTCTATTGCCAAGGGAAAGGAGCGTTATAGCGCTCTGTGTAAAGTTATTAGGAGCGCTGACACTCTGTTAACACTAGGACAGGGGCGCCAAGGTCTGAAACTCCAAAAATTGTCAAAAAAATAAAAAAATTGCGATCCAATTTCGACAATTGTGCTGAGTGTGATGGGGTAGGGAGCCAATCAGCTCATGAAACCAATCAAAAGAGGAGTGAACCAGGTCTGAAACAATCAAGGGATAGAACTGGGTCAATGAGGAGAAAAATCCAAACAAGAGGTTTTGATTTGAGGCTATCTCCCCAGCGGAGTCGCCAGTTTCTGTTGTAGGAAAATCTCCCTGCGGACAGGTAGATTGCCTCTAAGAGCTTGACCTTAACCCTAGACAGAAAAATGATTAACGTGGAAACTGACTTCCTTTCAAATCTATCTAAACTAATACATGAGAAGGAAGGATAACATAAGTACCTCTTTATCGACGTTTGTCCCTGCACGCTCCGAGTTGCGCTCCAATCCTTTGCTCCTCGCCGAGTTCTGCAGACAAACAAGATACGACTACCTCCTACTCTATTGATATTATCTTGAAAATAGATCTATCATTTAATGACAAGTTCATGTAACATCAGACACAAACTAGAAAGAAACATGCCAAGCGTGTCATATTAATGAGAATAACGACAGCAATACTTACAATCGTAGATGCGAATGCGACAGCTTCGTCAAGTCCCCTTCGTCTAACCCTTGCCCGAAAGATCCAAAACCTGGCGGATAACAACTTCACTGATCACTTCTCCTTTGGATGACTGTGTATTTCCTATGAGATCATAGGTTTCATGCTAGCAATTCTTCCCCCTTTCCACCATCATAGAGCTTGCTTATATAGGTTGAGAGGAGCTTAACCTCTTGAGTTATGTTTAGAACAAGTTAGGAACCTCCTCCTTAGATCAGGGATCTCCTGATGAAACCAAGAATTCGAGTACAACTGCCTCCTAATTTTGAAATATCTTTTCCTTATTCTCCTCACCGGGCTAACAACTGACCCAGATTAGGGAGCGCTCCTCCAAAAGGGGCATCAGAGCGCTAGAATGCTCCCTAAGAATCTTAAGGGGAGCGCCAGTGCTTCAAAAGTGAGTAGCGCTCCTTCAGAGGGGTGAGGAAGTGTTATAACTCTCCCAGAGGCCTTATAGGGGAGCGCTAGCGCTCCTAAGGCTGTTTCAGGGGAGCGTTCACCCTCAAAACTCTTGATTGAAAGCCCTGTTCAGGTGTTAAGAGTTATCTGACTCCAGTGAACCAGTTCTCCTTCTTCAAACCAAGTATATCAGATGTTTTAAGTGTCCCCTTAGTGTCTTCATTATGGCAACATGATCAAACAACGTTTGCGACACTAGTTACCAACTTGCGACACTTGCGAAAGTCGTAAGGAAGTTGCGACACTTACACCAATTGAGAGGAATATGCGACACTTATCCAGTTGAGTAATTTTGATGTGTAACACTAAGGATTCCCAAGCCCTTCCGTGCATGCATCAATGCACACAACAAAGTCTTCATTTGGGTCAACAATCCTCAATATTGATGTACTTGTCAATAAATATTTCAAGTGCTAAAAACTTCTTTCACAATCATAGATCCATTCAAATCTCACACCCTTATTTTGCAAAGAAGTGATTGGATGTGCAATATTTGAAAATACTTCAATAAACATTCTATAGTAACCTGCAAGTCCCATAAAATATCTCACCTCTGGGACATTCATTGGTACTGGCCATCCCTTACTGGCTCTTATCTTCTTAGGATCCAAAACTTTCCATTCTATAGTAAATTTCAACTTTGCGTACAACGGATGGCCCCTCAATACTTGTAACACCATTCTCAAGTGTCGCTCATGCTCTAGATAAGTATGTCATCCATAAAGACATTGACAAACTTATCCAAGTAATTTCTGGAAATACCATTCATCAAACACATAAAGATGTCTGGTGCATTTGAAAACCCAAATGGAACCACTGTAAACTCATAATGGCCATACCTCATTCTAAAAGTAGTCTTGCTGATATCTTCTTTGATTCTCACCTGATGATAGCCTGACCCGAGGTCAATCTTGGAGAATATCTTTGCATCTTTCAGATGATAAAAAATATCATCTATCCTTGAAAAATGATACTTGTTCTTCATAGTCAACTTATTCATCTTCCTGAAGTAAATGCATAACCTCAAGGTACCATTTTTCTTCTTAACAAATAACACTGAGGCACCCCAAGGTGACAAACTTCGACATATATACCCCTTTTTCAAAAGCTCCTCAAGCTGCATTTGTAATTCCTTCAACTTTGGCATGCTCACCCTATAAGGAGTCTTGGATATAGGGGCTGCTCCAGGCATCAAATTAATAGAGAAATCAATGTCTCTTTTCTATGAAAACCCCGATGTTAGTGCTTGAGGTGTTCGAATACTACATTAGAACTATGCCAAGCACATATTGAAATTAATTATAGAGTTGGGAATGGGTGGTTCATGGTTGAAGAAAAGAGAAAAGATTAAAACTGTATTTAAACCATTGTATATCAATGATCAAGACCATTGGGCATGGAGTCATCTGTTTACATTTCATAGATCAGAGGCAATTAAACCAGTTACTAGATAGGCTTGATTTGCATTATGAACGTAGAATAATATAATAAGAAAAATATGAATTACAAGGTGACCTATGCTAGATCAACACTGCATATCCATAAGATTGAATATTCAGTTAACATAAATGCTTTCTAGAAATGAATATAAAACATTTAAATGAACTCATGAATCATGGGAAAATACAACGAAGATTTGCTTCACAAGAATCCATAAACCATGAACAACTATGATGCTCAAAACCACACTTTCATTCAAATGAGAAGACAATGATAAATGGAAAACAAAGAGTTTTACAAACTGGTAGTAGAGTTCATATGGATCTCTGATAATCAAATATAAAATGAACTAATGTACATAGGTGTATGATAAAGAGCAGTCTCTGCCCCAAAGTCTCCCTTGAACCTCTTGACCTCCCCCATTAAATTGAAAGTGATAAACTTGATAGGAATTACAATCATACTATTTATTACAAGTTTCTTGGAAACAAAACCTATCAATAAACCCAAAATAAAAACAAATCTCTTATTTGCTGCATGAAATATGGGACAACTGAAGCTTCTTCCTTCCAATCTTGAGTTCATTCTGATCCTTTGCCTGAAAAATCTAGAGATGAAGTTGACTAGGCGATTTTCTAGGAAACAGAACTCTGTGAAATCTAGAAAAATACATCTCAAAGATCCACCCACAACTCCTAAATGGTTCTATTTGTAGGGAAACTAGCCCCTATACACCTAATTGGGTCAGTTCTGAGAAAAACCCATGTCTCAGATTTGGCTCATTCATCAACATTTTCCTGGAAATCAAGCCGAAAATTTGCTTCCTGTTAATATTGTCTTACCACTTTGATGAGCGTAAAATGGCTATGGCTACTTGATTTTCAACAGAAAATACTCTGTTTTATAGAAATTGCGAATTAAATGGTATTAAATATTAACATAAATCATCATACAAAATATGGTAGAGTTTATCAAACAATTTCTTTGGAAAAATAAATATTATTTGAAATTGAGGATCATCAACACTAATCGTGAAAGTTGTAGTGATTCCATCATGGACCATCTTCATGCTGTCTTTTAACCTCATTTGAGACCCTTCTTGAAAGATGAAATCGAAAAGGCATAGAATAAAATATATCTTCCCTCCACGGCCTTAACTCTAGTCACAATCTTGTTATGACATTAGATGAGGAACTTGGTTTTCTGGAAAAGCCATAAAATGTAGACTCAAAGCTTATAATACATGTCGATTTCTCTTGAAAAAACATCTTGATAAATTTTCTGTCCTGCATCCTAGTCATAAACATTCAATCCATGCAATACATCATTCTGAAGCTTGAGTGTCATCACTACACATCTGAAGAGCTATGGTGACACTTAGACAACATATGTCCTCTTGATTGCTTCAACACTTGTCGCTCATGGCACTACTGAGCGCTCCACCTGTTAGTGAATTTTACACTTGTACATGGATGTTGGGCACTTTATTTTCCCCTATGGTATATATCCCACATGCAACAAGGGAGGTTACATTATGCATTTATATATGACAATGAAAAAAAATAATACCGACGTGTAGTGCACCCTTATGATCCTTGTAGACTCTCTCCTTGGCGCTCCATGTGTGGGATATTCCTTGATGCCTTGACTCTTTCTTGGAAGTTTGGTAGCTTGTTGGTTGAATTTTGGTGGCATGTGGCTTGATGTGAATTAGATATTGGGATTTACAACCCAATATTTTTGATAAAAATAACAATACCTCTGCATAAAGTGAATTTCAAACCTCAACCCTTTAGTAAATATTACTGAAACCAATAATTTCCCGCAACACAATCATTTGCATAGCATGATAGTTCAACTACCATAACTTTAGAATTCTTGTAGTGACTCCTTTTTAATTTTTGATAAATCTGCTACCATATGTTCAATACCTCATCAAAGACAAAACCATTTGAATATGCACTTAGCTTCTCGGAGACCATTTTTTTTTTGGGACATATTGACAACAAAAATTTTGACACTGCAAATTTAGGTACTAACACCCAATATCTCTTTAAATACACCATCAAAATCTTTTAGAACAACATAGTATTCAATATTTATCACTTTATCCTTAGCTTCATCCTCCATATGTGCTGCAAATATTTGACATCCTTTCTTGAATATTTTATTCAACTACAAGGATAAAACTTCTATGATAGTTATTTACCTTGGAATTCCCTAAACTATTCTCAAGGTTCCTTCATCCAAACAAGTAAATGCCTTATTATAAAAATATAGGACAACATGATACTTGTCTAACAAATCCATACCAATGAGACAATCATACGAACCCAAAGGTATGATATTCAAATCTTTCCTTGTGCTCAGTCCATTCATGTCCATTGGACATTCCTTAACCATCTCATTAATTCTTCTTTTAACTCGTGTAGCTAACTAAGCTAGCCAAGATTTCCGAAGCTTGCTTCTTGTAAAATGAAATCTTTCCACCAACTTAGGATCTATATAACTATGAATAGCTCCTGAATCAATTAAAATAGAAATAGGTTGATCATTGATCTTACCTTCCACTTCAACCATATGAGAATGAAATTTAACTTTCTTGTTTCTAGGGTTGCATAGATCCTTAGCATGCTTCTTCCCATGTCCTAAACTGTATCAACCTATTGTACATTGTGAAAAATCCTCACTTTTTCACCTCTATGAGGGAAATCTCTATACATGTGCTCTCTTTCACAACCCCAACACTTAATAGGATGTTGTCTTGGTCTTTTCCCCAAAGTTTCTATCATTTTGGTCTCATTTGAGGCTGCATGTCCCTGATAATTATTTATGAAGAATGGTGGCTTATTCCCCTTCTTCCTATGCTCCAGATTACCTTTCTTCTTATCTTCCCAAGCCTTTTGGAAAGTTGGTCTTCCTCTATGCTGATCATAGAGACATGTTTCTCTCCTTATTTCTTCATCCAATGTCTTGGGATCATCATAATGTATCTTGTCACTGAATATTAATGGAAGTCCACTCAAGAACCTTTGAACCTTGACCTGTTCATATTTGATGAAGTCAACATACTTCAACAATTCTAAAAATATCCTTTCATACTCATCCATGGTCATACTCCCAAGCTTGAGTTCAAATAAATCCTTCATCTTCCTATCGTAATAATGCTTGGTCAAGTATTTCTTTTGAAATTACTTCTTGAGTTTCCTCCAAGTGATCTTCTCATCAATGTGATGTACTTGCACAAGTTGGTCCCACCACATTAATGCTTTTTCCTTCAGCTCGTAAATGGAAATTCTTCCTTCTGCCTATGAGGAAGAATTGTGCAACTGAAAGTATCTCCTCATCCCAATCAAACAAGTCTCTACATATTCATATTTCTTGTGCTCACCATCAAAGGTAGGAGGTTTAATCTTATTCATTTCTCATTGTAGTTAATCCACCCGAGACTTCCTCTTACGCTTTCTGACAAGAGATATAATTGGATTGTTGTATGCCCTTCTAGCTAAGTTCCTTGGTGAGTCATGATGATGTCTACTCGCACTTCTAGATTCTTCCCTTCTTGCAAGAAATCTATGACTTCTGGACTTGCTTGATTCTATCTCCTTATCGATTTTATTTTCTATTATGTCCAAGATCTACAATAACTTGATGTCGAAGCCATCTTGCTGCTCCTTAGCCTTCACAAGTCTCTCATTATCAACCTTATATCTTTGCACATCTCTTTGCAGACTCTTTATAGTCTCCACCAAATTCATGCTCTCCTCTTTTCCTTCTTCATGGCCATTAGATTATGTCCCTGCATTACCCATGCTCACACCCAACCCCCTGACTTCATCTTCATAGTTGTAAGTTCTTTGTGCATCTTCCATGCCTTTGGTCTCTGATTTCTCTATTGAATTATGCTTGGTTCTATATATTCCCTTAGTTATGAAAAATGTGCATGCAACAGGATTTGTTAGACCACAAAAATTTAACAAATATATCATTTTATGCACCATTCTTCCCTTTAAATGCACCATAAATATAATTTCTAATTTCTTGTGAATTTTACTGCCCCATTTAAATTTCTGGGTGAATACATCGACTCCTATGTCCAAGACCTTTCCAACAATTGTTCTCTTGTTTAATTATGAGTATTGAGTAGAAGGTTCTTGATGGAAAGGGAGAAGAAAGGAATATCATCTAGGAAAGGATATCCATTAGCACATGCAACATAGCTTGAACGATCAATGACCATCCGATCATTCCTTTGGATTTAATATTGACCATTGGTATGTTATTCCTGGCCACCGAAACAATTGACATGACCTTGATACTCAACAACCATATGATCTAGGCTCTAATTCAATCTCAGCCATCAAAACATTTCACCATAGGTCTAACGTCATCATTTCTTCCATTCAAAATTCCGCAGCCTCCAAAATACACTCTTGCGTTTCGCCGCACTTATTTTTCATCCTTACTTATAAAATTTTCCAAACATTTCACCATGGTCTAAGACATTTGAATTCAAATTTCCTTGGCCTCCAAAATACACTCTCGTGTTCCGCCGCATTTATTTGCACCCATACTTAGAAACTTTTTCAAGCATTTCACCATGGGTCTAAGGCATTTTCCTGATTCACTTGTCTATATCCGTGGCGCCACTCATACAGTCAATTTATCATACTTATACATATTCACATCATTCACCGTGATGTGTGATTTCTTGATACTTAGTCAATTTTCTAGATCTCACCACAGGTTTGGAGTCAAGGTTTTGCAGGACAAGCAGACACCCCGCCACCGTGACGCCACACCACTTGCCACTTGCCACACTAGCCATTGTATACCTACCACTGTGGCCTTGCCACTAGTATATGTCACCCTTCTGCCATGCCAGTTGACATGTGGCCTCCACGTCATGCTGATGTCGTTGTACGTAAAAATATCCAAATTTTTCCAAATTTCCATTTTTTCTCATTTTTTCGATTTCCAAATACACCCAATTTCACAATTTCTTTCCTCGAACATCATTGAAGCTCTATAAATATGAAATTTGTCCAATTACATGCCCAAAAATGCCCAAATAAAGATTTAAATTGGGGATTTTTAAATCTCTAGGCTGAATTTTCTTCAATCACTCATGAAATTTCCTAAAATTCGCAAGAATACTTTTATAAAACAATATTTTTTTTTTTATAAGTAAGTGGTTTTATATATAAGGGCCTTCAAGAAACCAGACCATAGTTACAAAATTTGATAACATCCGGATTGTAGTTACTGAACTGCCCCAAAAGGGAGAAACCAGTTCAGCCAACCGGGTAAGTTTAGCATTTGAGAGCCTACCAGTCTTAAACAACAAAGCTGAGATGACTAAATTGTAACTAGAGGGAAAATTATTAAAAAAAAAAAAGATCCCTTGAGGGGTTAAACACCTGGCAAGTAATTTGGCAAGTAACCTGGTAGGTAACCTGGCCACGGCTCCTCCTCAATAGGTGTCCCTCTGTTTGCTAAATGCATGTCATCATCCACGATGCACTCATCCCTGTTGGCAGCTGTCATGGCGTCTCCCAACGGAGTGTGTACATGCTGACCTGTGGCCGTGACCGCTTCCATGTCCTCCTGTTGGACCTGCTCCGCAACGACCTCTGCTACATTCTTTGTCCTGACATTCCTATCATCGCCTGCTGAGGAGGGCGCTCCTTCTGAAGCCGCACCTGTTGGGTAGGAGGGAGGGGCATCCTGGAAGGTAGAAAGGAGATGGAGAAGGGTCGAGATCCTTCCGTCCATAAGTTGCATCCTAAATTGGAGGTCCTCCATTCCCTGATGGAGTTCGAAGACCAAGTCATAGAGGATGGTGAAAATCTCTTTCAGCTGCAGATCCGGCTTGGAGTCAGAAGACGTCGACGCATTGTTTCGGTCGGCCCAAACAGGAGATGGCACCCCCATGGGCGACTTTGAAGAACCAACAACCGACGCGAGGGGAGGATTGAAAGTTCTGGAGGTTGAAGGGGCGACAAGGTGGCATAGGGAAGAGCCCGACAAGGTTTCAATTATGGCTAAGCACTCAAAGTGGGAGACAAGCGAGGTGGAGGAATTGAGAGGTGCTAACTCAAGCAGCAAGAGCGGCGAGGAAAGTGTTGAGGGTGAACCAGGAGGAGAAGCCGATGCACGAGGCCGAGGAGGATGCCAAGGAGAGCCCCTTCACAGTCTTCCTCATTGTCATGGCATGATTTGGCGGTGTAAATGGATTTGGCATTCCAGGCCAATGTGGAGAGCCTGGAGAAGGCCGAGAGTCGTGAGCACCATGAGCGTGCAAGCAAAACCAGGCCAGAGCAGCGGAGGAGTGCTGGAGTCGATTCTCGGGAGAGGGAGAGTATCACAAGCAGAAAGAGAAGCCATAGAACCATGCATAATGGAGGTCGGGTGAACACAAATTAATGCCACTGCAAACGCCGTGAAAGCCAGTTAATGCTAGGTAGAGTCGGCGGTAGTTGGCACGAGCAGGTCACATGGCTCACTACCTTGCTGGCTCCTCCGCTCTCCCTCTGTACGCCAGGTGGTCGGCACTATCACCCCATCCGAGGGATTTTATAAAACAATTTTTAGATGTACTCTGAAAATTAAATTTCTACAATTTTTCATCTTCAACACTTCATTATCTGGCCCATGCAGTCTCAATGTCGAAACTAGGTCTCTGATACCATAATGTAACGTACCTCGTTACCATCAACCCAAATATTTTTCTTTGATACCACATTGAAGCATCCCCAACCCCAAGCTGGGCCATGCCACTCAACAATTACACCTTTGATACCATTAAATTTATAACATGATTTGCATACACAATAATTATGCAATGAAAACAACATACAATTCATGCATAAACATGTATAATAAAAGAAAAATAATTTATGTAAGCATTCACAAAATAAATCACATAAAAACACAGATAAAATAACACTAATATTTTTAATAATTCATCAACTACGTGCATACCTCAGGCTTTCCTCCTAGCCATAGACTCTGCTGTTCATAAACTCTCAGCAGAAGGTCACCCCCAAGCTAAGTCTATAAAATCCACCAGGAAGGCTTCCTAAGCCAGACTAAGTTCTAACCAACACAATAACCTTTAGTTCAAGGTATCAACTGTTGCAATTATCCTACAACCTCTCATTTTCCACAGCCTGTCTCACCGCAAGAAGTATGCCCCTTCTCTACTCAATAATCCTTTGACTGCCTCACTTCCCTTCCTTGGATTCAACAACAGGCTGGGCAGAAAGTCTCACAAATCTGTATCTATTTCCTAATACATGGGGAAAACAATTCCCAACAATTCTCCCACCTAGAGAGAATGCTCACATGCCTGACAACCTACTTCTTTAGTATGCAAACAAGCCTAACGAATTTCTCTTCCCCTCAAAATACCTAGGTTTATTGGTTATAATCATATTCCTAAGCTCTCCTAGTACAATTACAAATATGGACGGCAGAGTGAACGTGAGAGAGAAGAGAATGAAGATCCAATTATGGAACGATGGGAAAATACACTAAGTTCCCACAATATATTTGGATGTTCCCAACTTGACACTTGTCATGATGGGAACTACATGGTCCCCACTTGGATGATATGTTCCCCATCCTTAGGACTTAGGATAAAATATCACATAACTTAGACTTTAGCAAATATTAAAATAATATTCCCTTGGGCTTAAGCCCCCTTGGTTTAGCCCTTCGTAGACTTTTATCCCCCCTTTCCTTTTTAGTGGAGTTCTATCCCCCCATACTCTTTTTGTTTGGTTGGTATACAACAATGATGTATTTTTATTAATGATCTAAGTCTGATTAGATATTACAATGATAGGATTGTTGTCCTTTTAGCATCTAGGCTCCCAACCTAATAATCACACAGGTTCTCTGGCTCAAGATATTCTAGCTCACCATCCTATATGTACATTTACAATTGGGGTTTGGCCTAGGGGTATTACACATATCATACCATGCATGTTCAAATGATTGTATTCTATATAGAAACAAATATACAGACAAAGAGATATGTCAAGAATGTGGGCATGACATGTACCATAAATAAAAAAATAAGGGTAAGGCACATGGTCCTCCTCATAAGATATTGAGGCACATGCCTATAATTCCAAGGATTCAAAGGCTCTTTCATTATAAGTGAGACAATATTTATGTGAATCCCAAAATATTCAATAGCCATAAATCATATAGAAGATACATGGCCCGATAAATTCAAGGATGAATTACAGAGCCTATGCTTAAGCATAGACAGGGATGGAGTTAACCCATATACCCTCCAAAATACCAACTAATATGTTTGGCCAGTGGTAGTAATCAATAAAAATACCCCCCCCCGTGGTTGTCTGTGAAGAATGAGCATCTTATGTAGGCTCTTATAGTCCTAGGTAGAATACAAGCGAAGAGAATGAATTTCTATGTCTAACCATTGATCAATGAATTTAAGCAATTATAGGAAGGGATACATATATATGATGTATCAAGACCCATCCCAATGGAAAGGTCTTTTATGTTGTATGAAATATGTGTGTACACCACGCATGATTATCCAAGACTAGGAGTTTGATTTGGTAAGCATGTTGATTGATTTGCTTATATCTGTAATGTTATTTGACATTCTTAATTTTGCGCAACCATATTTTTTACACTAACATTATTTGTATACAATAACATTGCAAGTCTTGTAACAAAAGGGTATCATGGATGTAAATGTTGTGGGCCTTCTATAAAGTCTAGGTGGTACAACCACCTATGAAAGTTGGTGTATGACTGGTCAAAGGTATTCCTCCCAGAATACCACCCTTATAGAAGAGTTGCATCTTCTTTCAATGGTAAAATAGAGAGAACCTGAAGACCCGAAATAATGACATCGACATATTGGATTATGGCATATGACATAGAGAAGGAGAAGGAAATAGTATAATTTTTTGATTCAAATGGGGAACCTATGTTCAATGATCCTGAATTTTTTGACACCTATGTTAAGAAAATGCCCATTGGGATGAAAAATAAATTTGTATTTTATGAGCTTCCATATTGGGGGAATCTTAAGATTGGCCACTTACTAGATCCCATGCATATATTAAAAAATGTTGCATCTTCTTTATGGAGGCACATATCATCGAATAAAAGTGACACATTGGCTGTTATGAGAGGTATTATTGCTTCAAATACTAAAAAAGAGACACTGACTAAGAAAAGAAACTAGAGGAGAGGTTGGTCCCTCTTGGGCTTTTAAAGAAGGTGATGTCCCATGGATTTTGAAAAAAAATGATCTTTCTATGGTGAAGGATGTTATATTGGGTGTGAAGGCACCTTCTTTATATGGGTTGACTTTACAATGTTGCTTCACTGTAGAAGGGAATTTTTTAGGGTTGAAATCACATGACCATTTGAACCTTCTAAGGGTATGTATAATGAATACATGATTCTTCTTCTATATTGTCGATAAAATATGCTATGCACTCACATTTTTATGGAAGTTAATTAATGATGTGCGTGTCTATTTTGTAGTGTCATTATCCCTTTCTTGTGCATGGTTGTCTGAACCACGAATTCCCCTAGGACCTGTGATGTTCCATATCAAAATTATTTGCATTTGTAGGTTGGATCACATCAAGGAGATTCATATGGATAAAATTTCATAGTGGCGTCAAGAGATAGTTGATATTGGTTGTATGTTTGAGAAGGAACTACCCATGATTTTTATGAACTTACAATTCCATCTGATGAGGTTGAATTAGTTGGGGTGCTCTCATGTCATTGGATGTTCTTCATAAAGAGGTACATGAAAAAATTGAAGGGTTTTTTTTGACAAAGGGAAAAACCAGAGGGATCTATGGTAGAGGGGTACATAGTATACGAGTCGTTCTATTGTGCCAGTGAGTACTTCAAGCAAATTGATGACACACCAGGAGAAGTGGTTTGGGACAACCAATAAGACGAGGACAAAATGGAATGGGAGTTACTCCAAATGAATGGAAAAAGGCGCTTGATAAAGAGTAAGTCACTTATATTTTATCAATTTAGTACAAAGCAATTGTTTACACTGAAGTTGATAATATATATTTGATCTCATGTTATTCATTTTGAATTCTTGTATACATCAACGGATTTAGAAATTGATGCCACCAGTGAATTGATTCTTTAAGTTGATAATATATATTTGATCTCATGCTATTCATTTTAAATTCTTGTATACATCAACGAATTTAGAAATTGATGCCATCAATAAATTCATTCTTTACAATGTCCAGGAAACATGACCATGGGTCGCGTTGTACGAAGATAAAAGAAGGAAATGGGACATTGACATGAAATCATTCAGACAGTTGAATGGTATAAGAATGCCTTATCTATTTAAAAGAAAACATGCCAAAAATGTGTCCCAACAATTGGGTGGCTAACCAAATACAAGAGAAATATGCGGCATTCGATGGTAACCCATGCAGAGAAGATATTGATGCACTAAACATACGGATCGGGTGCAACAACTCTATAATAACTTCTCTAAGCACCATGTTCAATTTATAATATTGCACATTTGAATTGTAACATGCATTATAGTTTTATTAATGCTCGGGTTATTAGACATATGACACTATCCTTTGTTCACATTTTTATAGGTGCATTTGTTTCCATATTAGTGGGCATATGGACATCATTTTTGCACTGAGTATGTAGATGATGAAAACATCACACAAGATTGCAGAGTGGAGGTCAAGTTCGACTAATCTAGTTATGCTATCCACCGTGATCAAAACCTAATAGAGGGGAAGTTAGGTTACATTGGAAAGATACAAGAGATCATGCAAGTGGACTTATCGTCTTTTCAATGTGTTATTTTTTGTTGCAAGTGGTGGGATACCTTTGATCTGAGAAATGAAAAGGAATGTCATGATAGTGGGTAAATATGTATTAATTCTAAAAAAATGTGGGTTGAAAATAAGGAGCCTTATGTTTTCCCAAAACATTGTAACCAAGTGTTTTTTTACTCAGATGTGTTAGATGGGGATTGATAGTTCGTAATGAGACATGATCTGATATATAAACATCCTTTTGAGAACAACAATGTTATAATTCCAAGCGAGGAAGATAAACAGGGTGATGGAAACAAAGACTGATATGTAAATGCTTTGTTTTGACATTTATATTGTGGATGTGTCATTTTATTATGAGTATCTTTAATGACCAATTATGTTTTTTTCTTCTTCTTATTTTATAATGCTAGATATGAAAAGTTAACAACTATTTACAACCGCCATATTGAAAATACATTAAATAGTACAAGCATATGATGTGGTTTTGATATATTTTTATTGTCATATTTATTGTTTCTTATAGCAAATTCATGTTGTATTGTATTAAGATATGTTTATGTTAACCTTTGAATTGATAAGCATTAATTGATATATCACAAAGTTGGTGATGTATTCATATAATACAATAGTAAAGATTTATTTTAAATTATAATTTATTTAACAAAAAACTTAAAATATTAAAATTTCAAACCTCATTTTTTTCATTGTTTGAAAAATTCAAAATTCAAATAAATATATACTTACTTTGATGGAACTTCTAAGGACAATTACAACAAAATAACTTTGTTCAGCATCTATGGGTTTTGGAATCACACTTGTGGTGTTGGCATTACCAACTTTGATGGCATTCCCAACCTTAACTAGTGGTGTTTGCATTACAACCTTGTATGAAATGAACTCATCCACATATGACCACCAAAAAATCCCGAAGCGGAAAGAACGTCCAAAATGACATATCTTTGCACATATGCCTCCTGGGTCTCTCCTGCAACAACAAGAGGTAGATCATGGAATTGGGGGAAAGCCTCCCCTCTCCTAAACAACCCAATGATGAAATACAAATACTCCTCTATGGGTTGATACCACTAATTGGGACTGACTCTAAATGCATGTCGATCATGATCTCAACAATGGATCAATTGCTGTAACAATGGAGAGTTCCCGTTGTGGGATGTACCCTCATAAAAATTGAGGAAGCCAAAATCCATGAAAAGGGCATGTGTCTGTGATGTAATAGGTTGAAAAAATATCTCCCTCTCCCGAGCATCCCACTCACGTACAAAGTTGTATGTTTTGACCCACTGTTGCTTCTACTGCTCCTCCTCTCATTGTCGTTGTCTTTGATTCACATACAAAATTTTTTAGGCACACAGACACACACACATATATAAAATGAATTGAAATTATAAAACACATACATATATAAATAACTTGTATTTAACAAAAACTGAAATTAATTTATGTTCGCAAAACAGTGTAAAAAAGTAAACGGTGCACCTAAAACAATCACTACACATCGCGCCAGTGCTATATATCAGAAAAATAGCACCACCAAATGGTGTTGTTGATATCAAACATTGGTGCTCCACATTTATTGTCACACTTACATGGATTTTAGCGATACGTCACATAAGACACACTATGCTGCTAAATTGTGAGATATTCGACCCAATGCTATGCTCTTTACGACATCAGTGTGTTTTGTAGACGTAGGGGCACTGCTAGGTTAAATTGTTTTATTGTAACTTAACCGATGCGATATGTTAATAATAACGCATTAGGGATACCCTGTTATTATAGAATCACCAATCTTTTTAGCAGTGCATTGTGTTTTATAAATAAACGACAACGAGGCATCCAAACTGATGCCCTAATATGCCAAGACATGTAAATATTTTCTTGGTGCAGTTTATTTAACAAAAATGGTGCATTTTCTTAACATAGATGCACCAAAACGCTAAATTTGTTGTACTGCAAACTTAGCGGTGTGCTTGGTTCACTTGAACACACATGTGCTCCCGTATTCTCAAAACAATGACATGTTGTTTAGAAGTAAGGTGCCAAGGTGTTCAATATTTTCTCGGTGTAGTTCATTAAAGTGTAACGGTGGATTTTGTTGACATGGATGCAACTCTACGCTAAATTTTATGGGCTCTAAGCTTAGTTGTGCGCTTTGTAAAATCCAAAGAACCGATGCGCCACTGTTCCCAGAGCACCCACGTGTTGTTTAGTGGTGCATTGTCTTCTATAACACATCGATGATGGGGCATCACCGAAGAGTCACCGCTATGTTTATTTTTTTATAATTTATCCCGACGTTTTTCTTTAAATAATACCGCTGTGTATTGTTAGAGTTTACACATCGATGCATATAGTTAGAGTTTACGAACCGGTGGAGCATGTATATTATCACAATAGCATGTATTTTAGCGGTTCATACCATAAGACAGACCAAACTGTTAAATTATTAAATATTTAGCTCGATGTTGTGCTCTTTACAACACCAATGCATGTGTTGGACCTAGGGGCACTACTAGATTAAATTTTTTTATTGCAAACTAAGCGGTTCAATGCGTTAATATGAATGCACTAGTGCTATTGTGTTATTGGATCACTAAGATTTTGTTTAGCATTGTGTTGTTTTTCATAGAGCACCAGAAACAAGGTGTTTAACGAGATGCCCCACTATGCAAAGTGGTTCATTATTTTTCCCAAAGCGGTTCTTTTTAATAACACCGATGCATTTGGTTAAAATGGACGCACTGCTATGCTAAATTATACGAAATGAAAGCTTAGCGATGTGCTTTGTTAAATTAAATGCATCGATGCTCTAGTGTTCCTAGAGCATCGACATGTCGGTTAGCGATGCATTGTCTTCTATAACACACCGATAATGGGGCGTCATAAAATACGCACCATTGTGTTTATTTTTAAAATTAATGGTTGTGATTTTATTTGAATGACACCGATGCATACAATTAGAGTGTATGCACAGATGGTGGTGCTTACTGTGCATTCACACATATTATGCACCACTTCAGGCAGAGCCAAAGGATTCAGGCGCACCTTGCATAATTTGTTTTGAAAAAACAAGTGAATTTCAAGCCAATTTCAAATTTGAATCGAATGAAAATGCAAATTGGAAGGTCATAAAAAATTTACCTAGACTCTTTTGTCTTGAGGAGGCATGGTTCCACCATTGAGAGGAAATGAAAGTTCGTGGTAGTTTCCAAAATTTGGAAACATGTGGAATCTACTGGTGGAGCTATTGAACTCACTGTATAGCACCAAATATAGGGAATCCTTGGAAGGATAGTGAACATCGGTGCTTGCTTGAGAGTTTGGAATCACAAGATGAAGTGTAATAATAAAAATTGGTTTGGTAATTTTTTTTTTGTTTACCCTATTGTGGTGCACTTGATGATAGGGAGATGCACCGAGTTGTAATGTTCAATGACACCAAGGTGCTTTATTCATTGCATATTTTTTTATTATAACATGTTACGAACCAAACATCAATATAGCATAGAAAAACCTTAGGAAAAGTACTCAACGCCTTGAAAAAGAGATAATTTCAGATAATAAGCCTCTTCGAGGGGGCAACCTCCTTTTACCCCACTTAAATGTTCAAGTACAAGATGATTCAAA
>ML795403.1:322086-344468 GCA_009831015.1 Picea engelmannii
GCTGACATAAATAAAATAACATTACTAATATAATATGCCCCAATTAAGGGGTAATGAGCCAATATTAGGGATTAACATAACATATGACAGTGCTTCTGACAAGTTAAGCACTAGGGTGTCATTGTTTATATGCACACCTAGGCATTTTTTCCTTATAGGTGCACCGGTAAAAAAATTCTCCGCAAAAATCTTCGGCTGCTCGCCTTTGCTATAAACAGAGAAATGATAAATTTATTGAGGAGGTTTCATAAAAGTGTTGTCTTTTTAGTGTTAGGGAATATTAGTAGACTATTCTGGCTTTCCAAAAAATAACTTACGAAAGAATTATGTGACCATCCATATTCAGTTAGCCTAATAGTGAAAATTTTAACATATACTCCTAAACAGAACCAATAGAAACACTACATTGATTAATCATGAGAAGTAGGCTTGCCCATCATACCTAAAATAGGCATGTTTGGTACCGGCGATAGAGAATTCAAATTCAGAAGTAGGGCAATGCGGACTTGGGGAAGAGCTGCATCGAAGGCACATACTCCTCCAAGTTGCTGTTATGGTGAACGAGTTGCACTTGAATGCCTTCTAGATAGACCTTGATTGCATTACACTCATTCTGGAGGTGATGGAGTGATTGACGATGCTAAAGGGAAATATATAGGATAGAAAAAACCTGAGCTGGAAGGATACTCGGTCTTTCTTGCATGGCTTGCACAAAATTTCTTAAGTCATCCATCTCCTGCTCAAACTGGGTTAGCTGCATTCCCAAGCAATTGCATTTACCCACCATGGAGTATCCAATGATGAATAAGCTTGAGAGTAGGATCACCTTAAGGCCATGAGAGTTGAATTATGGGCCGATCTAAGAGGCTTCTAGTCTAAAAATGGAGTGGGGGAAGGACATGTAGGAAAGGTCTAAGAACATGCTAATAAACATGGTCATTATTGCCCATATTTTCTGAGCCCAAAACCTCATTTGTTGATGATAGCAAGGGGACTAATGACGCTGCCATGGTATCCAATTCCATCTCACAGACACAAACTAACATGCAATATGCACAGATAATTAAATGGGTTGGACTGGAGGCCAAAGCCACTCATGAAGATGAATGCAAAGGATAGAAGATACAATCATGGCATATGCAAGAAGTCCACAAGCAGAAGACGAAAAAAGGGTGAAGTAAATAGACCAGTGAGTCGGACAAAGAGAGCAATAACGATGTGACAGGGAAAGTATTCCATGCAGGAGAAGGAAGCGACATGTGTTGAGAGCAGGAGGACTGGAGGCGTGTGTCATAAGGAGACATGGGGAATTAAGGGATGGTGCTAAATACCCTTGTCCCATTAATATATATATATATATCTCCAACTATTCCCAATATTCCTTTGTTTTCTTGTTGATGCACAATGGAATTAAGGTGGTGAAGGACATGCCACGAATCCACATATACAAGATCCTGGATGACACTTTGGATTCTGGTGAATATGGAGCTTAATTGTACATCCCTTGAGAGAGTATTGAGTTGGAGTAGGTCAATTCAATTTTTCCTCCAGGGACAAAGATGATCCCTCCTTCACCTGCCACCCCGAATCTCGAGGATTATCTTATATGGAACTAAATCAGGAGTTTTATTCCTATCATCTCAATATAATTTTTGCTTCTTTCATGTTTCTGTTCGGTATTTTTTTTGTTTTTTAAACTTTTTGTTAAGTCATATTTCATGATTTATTTTCTTGTAGTCAAGCACATCTCTGTTCTTAATTTCAATTGTGTTTTATTCATGTTCTTAATTTTGTTGTTTAATTACATTTTGTATTTCTAATTAGTTTTGTTTAATATACATAAACGCATAAAAAATATAGGGAACACTAATGACATTTTAGTAGGAGTTTAGTTCACCTTTTAACTTGTTTTTTCAAGCCTTATTAGTCCCTGCCGTAGGCATAGAGGGACTATAGTGATCAATAATTCGTTGACTTCATATTAGTTTGTCCTTTGACCATAAATATTTTCATATTATCTATTGTTGGAACCAGGGAACTGAAAACATCGATTTTTATATAATAAAAAGTACCATATTTGTCATGATTTGACTGGACAACGGAATGGAGGTCTTATTGCCGGCTTCACTATTCCCAATGTTATGTATGTTGGCATATCCAAAGTATTTGATCGTATATGGTCTTTTTGAATCATATGTTTTCTTATGCATTGGTCAAAGGTGGATTAATGCTAGCATTGGTTCAAATGTTTGGTTTAACATTTTCTTCTAGGTAAATTTATGGCAATGTTTGATATGCTGGCATATCCAAATTTTGGCCTTTGAATACATTCTCTATTGTTCGAACTATTGTTACATAAATTATAATAAATTTTTGGGACACGTCAGAGACCTGTCACATTGCATTTTTTTCTTAAATGTTTACAGAGCATTTCTGACAGACTTAAATGTTTACCTAATAGGGTTGGCAGCGTTGAATGTTTACTTAGCAGGCTTGTTACAATAAATTTTCTTCCATTTTATTTATTTATATGCTTCAACGCCATCGCTAATTCAATGGTTCATGCTTGTTTTTTGCATCTCCATTGATTTCTTAATTGCCTGTTGTTGTTGTTGTTGTTTGGTTGTTCGTGTTGTTGCAGTGTGCATGTTTGGGGTTTTGCAACTGCGATTGGAAATGCATCAATCCTAGTGGACTGGTTGCTGCTTTCTTGTTTGTTTGCTGTGTGATGTTTATTGTTGTTTGATTCGACTTTGCAGGGTTCGGGTCCAGCGGCTGCAGTTCTTCTTAACTGGGTTGTTATTTGTTGCTTGTTCTTGTTTGCCCAGGGTTTGCAATGTTGGGATGTTGCATCTGCAGTTGGATCTGTTGTTACATTATTTTGCAGTGGATTCTCCATAAAATACTATTAAGATAAAATAACATACAAAAAAATTTGTAGTAAATGTAAATTGCATCTCTTACGTGTTGAACCAGAGTTTGTCGGCCTCCAACTATATTTCATAGTTGGCGATGTTTTTTCCATGGTTTATGTCTTACTATGGTTTCATAGTTATGAGAGTAATTTTTTCTGTGTGGGCAATGTAGTTGTTCTCTCCCTTTTTTCCCTCTTGTAAACTGTGTTTCTAGTTCTATAGTTTCTCATGTTTATGTGGTCATTCCGACTGACCACCATTCGGCTTCATACTTAACCAGTTTTATGGATGCGACTTCACGGATAGGTCCTATCGAACTATGGTAGCTCGTGTTCAGTGTATACATCTTTCACCCAGAACTTTCGTGCTCTACAATTTGACCCCGCACTCCTCGAAGTCGCAACCGTTCCTCTACCTGTGATGAGTTTATCTATCCTACCTACCTTTCCATACTTAGTCGAGTTTTCAAAGTTTGGCGAGTTGACGCGTTTCCGTGTTCAGAAAATTTAAAAGCATTTGTCGCTTCCGTCCATCCCTGCTACCTTCCGCCCTTCCCAATAGACATTAATTATGCTTTGAAAATTCACAATTGACTAGACAGGTTCAAAAAGATTGGCTTTAATAAGAGGAAAGCTCGAGGACATCTCCCATTAAAATGAATAGACATGCGAATATTATGGGATCTGGTAATTTCTTTTGCTTGCATTTTGAATTTGCAAAAAAAAAAAAATAAAAAAAAATTGTCTCTTTTGGTTTTCTTAAAGGCTTCGGCATAGTGCATGAACCTGTCACCCACAGAGGCCTTGACGTCACGTCCCTCTTTAATATTGTGCATATCTTAGATGTCATATTTGAGAATCTGATCATATATAGGAATGTTAATACGTGCTATTAGTCAGTATTCAACGTACATATTCGAAAATATTGGCATTTGATGCAGGAGCATCGCCCACATCAAGCGAGCCAGCGCGGAAAGCGGGAGACAGCTGGACAAGCCAGCACAAATTTTGAAAACACTTTGAAATTGTTGCACAAATCTTAAATGAGCCATTAAGATGAGGCGCATTTGTACATTGTAAATGGACCTTGAGCGGATTGCTCTCATCCTTAGGTAGATGGAGGCATTTATGATAGTTAATGTAAAGTAGATAGAATTAAATTCTAGATTTGATAGCTTTAGAGCGCGAGAGGGAAACAAGATATAGACACCCTCATTGTGCATTTGTATTATGATCACAGGAAGAGCAAGAACATGCAAAGAGATGTGTATGAAGAACACCCATGTACAAAGATTTGAATTAATAGAAGAAGCTTTGATTCAAATTCATGGTTATGTGTCTGATTCTCTGTGTATTGTTGATATGCTCATGAATGGTTGTTTCCTGTTATACATTTTATTTTATATGCTGTGTATATGATTTCAGGGTTGAATTGAAGTCAGAGAGGAAGAAGGAATCAGTTTCAATTGTTTCTCTAATTGATCTAGAGGATTCCTACAAGGAGTGCAGCCGAATTGTCCGCAAGGAGTGCGTTGACAGAGGGGTTCAAATAAAGATAGATTTTGTTCTCATTTTCCTCAAAGGTGTAGTTGGGAATAGGAGTCGTGCAAGGAGTGCGCAGGTCGGTTAAGGGTCTCAGGGTTGCGAACCTGAGTGAAGCATTTGACAGACTGTTGCTGCAAGCATGCGCAGAGTCGAAGAATTTCAACACTTAGACAGTTGTTGAAGGTTGCCGCAAGGAGTGCGTGCAAGAGGCTTTCTGGAGGACTGGAGAGTTGTAGGAAATCTCAGGAGGTATAGGACCTTGAGTAATCACCAAGGAAGGCCAAACAAGTTGTGCCTGGAAGGTTCGCCAGAAGTGTCGCAAGTTACGCGCAAGTGGACGGGTTCCGCAGAGGAACACTTAGTCATTCTGTGGATTACGAAAGGGAGAATGGATGGTTGAAATCCACCGGGGAGATTTCATGAAGCTCCGAGGGTCGTTGGATTCACACGCATATCGTGAATCAGGGTTTCGTGAGTCGAAGCTTCAAATCATCGCAGCAGGAATTGCGATATCGCGATCCGCGATATCCCGACAGATCAGAACTATCCATCAAGGGGACGTGTGTCAGAAGGTCAGACGAAGTCGGAGTTCAGCACATCGGAGGTCTTGAGGATAGGATACTCAGGTAGGTTGAAATTGCGAATCACGATATCCCGACGGGAGAGTTGTGTGGGCCACATCAGAGTTAGTGGAGGACAGGTGGCACGCGTATTGAGTTCGGGAAAAGTAAAGTCCCGAAACAATTGACATTAGGATTTGTGATCCTGCGAACCCCGAAATCCCGATAGAAGTGACGGGAAGTGGAAAAAGTCGACTCGCACGTGTGCATTGGAATTTCGGTGTATTGGGTATCGGGAGTCGGTAAGATGAGTTTCTTGGTATCGCGAGTACCGAAATCGTGATAGCTGAAGTTCCGACAGGGTAAGGAGGAAAGTCAGCGTTGACTGGCCATCGGGTCTCGGGGGTTCGAGAGCCCAGTGATCAACCTTTGACATCGCGAAGTCGCGAAGTCCGATCCTATGATAAGGAAGAAAGGGGATCACACAAATAGCGCCGTGGGTATATATTTCCCGATAGGGAAATAGAAGAACATTGAGTTCTTCGGGCCAAAGGGAAGAGAAGATCCTGTGAGCGGACGTGCCTGCAGGTGCGGCTGCGTCAACATTAATAAGAGAAAATATTGAAAACATCTGTCATTAAAACAAATTAACACAAAATCTATAGAAGATCATCCAACGTTGCTTTTAAATACTTGTTTCCATTTCTCTATATCATCAAAGGGTTGTGCTTTAGTGTGCCTTTGTTCTAATGGTCCTGGTCATGGACATGTAAAACAACTTAGAGATGCGATTGAGGTCCATATGAAAGAAGAGAGACTGGTTTTATGTGACGTGAGATTTGAATTAAAAAAAAACTCTGTTATTCAACATAAACTCATAGAGGAGGAAAAAAAAGAACAACTATCTTCCGTTTGGTGTTCTCCCTATATTTGAAGCTTTGGTTGGTTGAAAAGGCTACCTGGAGATTTGTTTGTTGAAATTTTTTATTTTCTTACTGGGAGTTGTAATGGATTTTCAGGTCACGTGCAAAATACTTCTTCATTGAAGTATATAGTTTCTTCCAACAACACAGATTTGGAAAGTGTATCAATTTCTGCATATCGCACAAGAATTTCTCTTCCTCGGGGGCGTCACACTTACCATGGGTTGAAAAATGGTCTGTGATGTTTGTAAACGATGCGAAATATTACTCCATTTGCGAATGTAACCAGAGGTGGATAAAAAAAATTGTATGGGTGGATAAAACGACATATTATCACTACAAAAGTTTCTATTTCAAAGTTTGTTGAGCTACTTCTAGGTGTGGTAACCGACTTGACAGAAAGCCATGTTCTTTGTCAAAGTTTGTTTGGTTTCCTCTGGATGTAGTTGTATAATCCACATATTTGGCATCACCTCCGAACATTCCACACCATTCTGTGGGCTTCCATATTTTCCACCACTATGACGAAAGACATATTCTGATGCGATCTGCAACATTTGATACACTTGCCAGATATGTGCTGATGCATTTTGCAACATTTGATACACTTTCCAAACCCCTGCTTCCCAAAGAAGCCATGTACTTCAACATAATAACATTTTTTAGTTGGCTTGCACGCTCCTTCCAATTTACTGTAATAAAACAAATAAGTTCAACATAAAAATCTTCAGGCAGGATTTTGAACCAAACAAATGATCAAATACAGGGAGAATAAAAGTGAGAACATCCTTGAATTTTTTTCCCGTCCCATAGCTAATGTCACATAAAATGACTCCCTCGACTTTGAATTTGGACTGGATCGCATTTCTAGGTTGTCTCAGATGTCAATGGTTAGGAACATTGCAAGGAAATCACTTTAAACCCCAAGTTTTCGATGACAGAGGGAAATTAATACTTGACAAACAATGGAATGTTGAATAACCAACCATTGCAGGCAGGCCATATCTGGAAGAGACAAGCTATTAAAAAAACTAGGATAGATCTAGTTGGAAGCACCAATTAAGTCCAAGACCAGAAATTGATATTCAACTCATTTTTTATGAATAAAGGATTTGATCGTCAATAAAACTGTCAACAAGCTTCATCAATGTACATATTTTTTTTGGTCGGCGGCAGGCCAAATCGCAATGATTGTGGCAAATAATCTCAATTGTATTTTGTAACCCATATTATTTGAATATACAATAATTGAGGGTTTTTTTTTTTAAAGTGTTTTCCAATCTATGGTATTGCTTTTCATTTTATTTTGTACCTTTTTTCCCTGTGTGTCGTTAAACATGGATGACAAGCTTTTCTTTCTGCTCATCACTACTTCAATTTAAATAAAGGCTACTCTGTTCGTTTCTTATATTTTACATTGAAGAATAATTTGTCATAGGCCATACTTATGTGGCGCGGGTCCTATACTTAAAGAAAGAAATTGGAGGACCCGTCCTGCTTTCATTCTTTGGGTCCCGTAAATAGAATGAATTAATGACTTACAACAAGGCATCTCAAGTGTTGACGCAATGTTCCTGTTCAATATCTTGCATATATTGCAGCTTCTTCTGTTGCAATAAATATAAAAACTTCCTCTTGAGAAAAAAATAGCCAATTATCTGGCCACCGGGTTCCGAGTTTGTGGTATTCAACAACTATGTTCCCTGTTCCGTCATATACATCTTGCAACCAAAGAGCTTTCATGATCTGCAATTTATTCTTTAACTAGTGATAACTCAACAGGGGTTCAAAAAGCTTGTCATTAATAAAGGAATGACTAAAGCTACCTTAATTACTTAAATCACAATTTTTTTCCATTACATTTAATTAAATTTAGATATTAATGTTTATGGAGACTCGACGTTTGGTCATGTCATTGCAAGGAATACAAGATGAATGGATGATAAGGAGTTTATCTCATTGAAATCACAATGCAAAATCATGTTTCTTGTTGCGCTATATACATCTTGCAGTCAAAACTTTCGTGGTTTCAACGAAATTTGCAAACTAAAGAGCATCCTGCAAATTGGGAGATCATTTTCATTTGAAACAGAAACAATCCATTGATATATATTAGTATGGATACTATTCAAATAAATATCAAAACTTTCTCTAATAATACATATTAGTATGAATACTATTAAAATAAATATCAAACCTTTCTCTTGGCTAATACTTAGCCAATTATTTGGCCATCAGGCCCCGGGTTGGCAGTATCCAACACCTATGTCCCCTGTTTCGTCATATACATCTTACAGCCAAGGAACTTTAGTGATCTGCAGTTTATGCTTTTACTAGTAAGAACCCACCAGGGGTTCAAAAACATTGCCATTAATAAACGAAAAAAAAGGTTTTTCGACTGTCAGATACTTATCCCTTTTCCCCTTTTCGTTTTCTCGTCCATTATATTTTTTTGGTTTTATACTTAGTCGTCTTTGTATGATTGACGGTTGCAGGGTTCACGGGCTGAAATATCTTCATCTCCATATGTATCTTCACATGACGAATCCGACCGGCCACTGTTCCTTTGCATACTTAGTCAATTGTATGGCTGCGGTTGCCAGGCTGGTGCATACAAACTTGCCTTTTCTTCTTCTCACCTCTTATCGTTTTTTGGATATATACTTAGTTGCCTTTCTATGATATCCAATTCCAGGGTTGGCGAGCTGACATGTCTTCATCTCCATCTTTATCCTCACATGACAAATCCGACCGACCGCTGTTCCTTTCCATACTTAGCCAATTTGATGGCCGTCGTTGCCGGATTGGTGCTTACGAACTCGAATGTTTATTGTTCCGTTACATACATCTTGAACTCAAAATATCCATGGTCTACAATTCCATTGTGGCTTCCTCGTATACATTAACTTCGTTCAAAGTATCTGTCGCTGCCTTCCATCCCCACCAACTTCATGTCCTTCCTGATATACATTAACTATGCTCTTACTAGTGACAACTGGACACACTAACATGAAAGAATTGGTGCCTGCTGCTCCGCTATATACAAATTGACAACTAGAATCCAACATCATCCCCTCTTCCGTTTTACACATTATGCATTGAAATGTTCCGAAATATACAATTTGGCCATCGAGGCCTTGCGTCCTCTGGAGAAACCTTGTGACCATATTTTGGATCCTTGCGTTGGCGGGTTGACGAAAAATCCAAGTCCTAGTCACTGTTTCCTATTCTGCCCATCCCCGTACTTATTTCCAGATATGCAACACCAAAGGTTTAATACTAGAATGGCATCATGCACCAAGCATAAAAAAATTGTCATTAATAAGAAAAAGTCAGGACAACCAACCATCCCTAGAGAACTTGTCCAGAAACATGCAAAGAAGAGCTTGCTTAGCGAAAGAAAGTCCCGACCAATGTTTCTGTGTTCCATACTTGAACACTTTTTCCATTGCGAGTTACCAAATTGACGGCCTCAAAATTGTGTTTCAAATTTTTAGCGAGTTGCAAAGAGCACCCGGAGTTTCGCAATATACAATTTGTTCGTAGGATTGTATAAAAACACTTTATTCTGTCCCCCCCCCTCTATTATCCCTTTATGGTTCTATATTTAGTCGCAACTATATGATCACGATGTCATGGATTTGCAAATTGGAAACTCTTTATCTATATATTCACACCATGAACCCGACCGACCACGATCCCTTTCAATACTTAGCCAATTATGTAATCACCGGGTTCTAGGTTTGCGATATCCAACACCTATGTCCCTTGTTCCTTCATATACATCTTGCACCCAAAGAACTTCCATGATCTGTAATTTATGCCTTTACTGGTGAGAACTCAACAGGGGTTCGAAAGGATTTGCATTAATAAGAAAACAATAGATGTTCTTCTGTGAGATACTTAGTGTTTTTTCCGTTGTCTTCTTCCCGTGTATTATCTCTTTATATTTATATACTTAGTCTCCTTTCTATGATCGCGGGTTCCAACATTGGTGTGTTGACATATCTTCATCTCCATCTATATCCTCACATGAGGAATTCGATCGACCGCTATTCCTTTTCATACTCAGTCAATTTTATGCCCGCAATTTCTAGGTTGGCGCTTTCAAACTTTGCTGCTTCTTGTTCCGTGATATACATTTTCCACTCAAAATTTCTGTGATCTACAATTCCACCGTGGACTCTGTCCTTTTTCCCTTTTTTTTCCCGTGTATTATGGGACTATAAAGTATGAACATGAAATTTTATAGAGCATGTACGGAGTCCACATTCCATACGTAGCCACTTTTTGGATCGTGGGTTCTCGGGCAGGCGGGCTCAAAATTTTCCTCCATTGTTCCGTGCCCTGCAAATAGCACCCAAAATTCCATGATATACAAATTGAATGCAAAATTCCTAGAATTCTGCATTCCATATGAATCCGACCAACCACTATTCCTTTTCATACTTAGTCAATTTTATTCCTGCGGTTGCTGGGTTGGCGCTTTCGAACTTTGCTGCTTCTTGTTCCATGATATACATTTTCCACTCAAAATTTCCGTGATCTACAATTCCATCACAGACTCCTTCATCCTTTTTTCCTTTTTTTCTTCCTGTGTATTATGGGACTATAGAGTATGGACATGAGATTTTATAGAGCATATACAGAGTCCGCATTCCATACGTAGCCACTTTTTGGATCACGGTTTCTCAGGTGGGCGGTCTCAAAATTGGGCCTCCATTGTTCCGTTCCCTACAAATAACACCCAGAATTCTGTGATATACAAATTGACAAGTGGACCTGCGGGCTGGCTGGCTCAACATTGCACTTATTTTCAATACTAAATTAGCTCTTACTAGTGACAACTGGACATACTGGTATGAAACAATTGGCATCACACCCTTCAAAATATAGAAATTGATTACCGACTTCCGACATCATTTTCTCTTCCGTGTCACAGATTATGTATTCAAATGTTCCAATTGATACAATTTGAAAGTCGGAGCCTCGTGTCTTCCGGAGAGACCTTGTCAGCATGTTTTGGATCCTCCTGTTGCCAGGTTCATGAAATGTCCAATTCTTGGATACTGTTTCGGGTTGGCCCTTTCGAATTCTGCTGATTCTTCTTCCGTAATATACATCTTGCACTTGAAATTTCCGTTCTCTACAATTCCACCATGCACTCAACCCTTTTTCCCTTTTCTTCTTCCTGTGTGTTATCGCCTTCTAGTTATATACTTACTCGCCTTTCTATGATTGTAGGTACTAGCATTATCGGGATGACATATCTTCATTTCCATCTATATCCTCACATGATGAATCTGATCGATCACTGTTCCTTTCCATACTTAGCTAATTTTATGGCCGCACTTGTCGGGTTGGCACTTTCGAACTCTGTTGCTTCTTGTTCCATGATATACATCTTGAAATCAAAACTTTCGTCATCTACAATTCCACCAAAGATCCCTCGAACTTGCAAGCTTCATTCTACCACTTTTCATAAATGTTTCAAAGTATCTGTCGCTGCCTTCCATCCCCACTAACTTACTGTCGTTCCTAATATACATTGGTTGTGCTCTTACTAGTGAGAACTGAACATAATGGTATGAAACAATTGGCATCCGACCCTTTGCAATATACAAATTGACTACCAAGTTCACATCTTATACTCAAAATTTCCATGATCTACAATTCCACCACATACTCCTTAGTCCTTTTTCCCTTTTCTTCTTCCCGTGTATTATGGCTTTCTAGTTATTTACTTAGTCGCCTTTCTATGATCATGGGTTCCAACATTGGCAGCCTGGCATACCTTTATCTCCATATATATAATCACATGATGAATCCGACCGACCGCTGTTGCTTTCCATACTTATCCAATTATATGGCCGCAATTGCCGGGTTGGCGGTTTCAAACTCTGTTGCTTCTTGTTCCGTGATGTACATCTTGCACTCAAAACTTCCGTGATCTACAATTCCATCACGACTCCTCGAAATTGCTAGCTTCACGCTACCACAGTTCACAAATGTTTCAAAGTATCTGTCGCTACCTTCCATCCCCACTGACTTCTTTTCATTCCTAATATACATTGGTTATGCTCTTACTAGTGACAACTACTCACACTGATATGAAATAGTTCGCATCCGTCCCTCCACAATATACAAATTGACTACCGGGTTCCAACATCGTCCCCTCTTTCGTGTTACATATTATGCATTGAAATGTTCCGAACGATACAATTTGACCGTGGGGACCTCACGTCTTCTGGGGAGACCTTGTTAGCCTATTTTGGATCCTCGTGTTGACGAGTTCATGAAATATCCAATTCTTAGTCATTGTTTCAGGTTGGCGCATTTGAAATCTACTGCTTCTTGTTCCGTGATATACATATTACACTCAAAATTTCCGTGATTTACAATTCCACCACAGATTCCTTAAGTCCTTTTTCCCTTTTCTTCTTCCCATGTATTATCACTTTGTGGTTATATACTTAGTCGCTTTTCTATTATTGCGGGTTCTAGCTTTGGCGATCTGACATATCTTCATCTCCATATATATCCTCACATGACGAATCCAACCAACCGCTGTTCCTTTCCATACTTAGCCAATTTTATGTCCGCACTTGCTGGGTTGGCGCTTTCAAACTTTGCTACTTCTTGTTCCATGATATACATATTGCACTCAAAATTTACGCGATTTACAATTCCACCGCAGACTCCTTAGTCATTTTTCCCTTTTCTTCTTCCCATGTATTATCGCTTTGTGTTTATATACTTAGTCATTTTTCTATGATCGCGGGTTCCAGCATTGGCGGAATGACATATCTTCATCTCCATCTATATCCTCACATGATGAATCCAACCGACAATTGTTCCTTTCCATACTTAGCCAATTTTATGGCTGGTTTGCCGCGTTGACGCTTTCCAACTCTGCTGCTTCTTGTTCCATGCTATACATCATGCACTCAAAACTTTCGTCATCTACAATTCCACCACAGACTCCTCGAGCTTGCAAACTTCATTCTACCATGGCTCACAAATGTTTCAAAGTATCTGTCGCTGCCTTCCATCCCTACTAACTTCATTTCCTTCCTGATATACATTAGTTATGCTCTTACTAGTGATATACAAATTTCCCTTTGAATTGTCCTACCATACCCTCTTCGATGTTACGCGTATTGCACTCAAAAACTTCCAAGACATACAATTTGACCCTCACACCCTCACCTCCAACGGTTGTACCTTGTAACCCTATTTTGAAGCTGCTTTTTTGCATACACGCGACCTCCTTACTTTCTTAGTATGCAATTAGAAACCTTTCATGGTAACAACTGACCATGCAAGACCTGTCAACATTGTCATTAATGAGCAAAATGATCAAGGAGATCTCCCATTATTACACATTAAACCAAGATTTGCGGAGAGTTATTTTGTCCCTTTCGATTGTTCATCTTGAACACACGTCGTCATGTTGGCCTTCTCAAGAAATATACAATGCTTAATCACTCATTGTTGTATCCTCCATGTTCTCATTTCTATGTATGCAATTACTAGTGTTTAATGATAACAACGCATCATGCAACAACTGTCCAAATTGTCATTAATGAACGAAAGTCTCGAGGAGATCTCCCACTCACACACATTGGACCAAGATTTGCGCAGGGTTATATTATCCCTTCCAACTTTTCATTTCATTCATCATCTGGATAAAACAAACATTCTTGTAGACTTATGGCAGTAGGTCGACAACAGTTTTGTGGAGATACAGTAAATATCTTCGGACATCAAGACCAGAACTTCCATTGGTCCAGGGCATACTTTTACTATTCATCCCATTCTGCCCAGAACGAAGTGATTTTGACCTCTGGAATTTATCGTGCAGGCTGCGTCCCTAAGGTTCTTGACTGTAAGGAGGTGGTCTCTTGGTGCGTCGAAAAATATATTCCAATCCAAATAATTATTCCACTGCGTTACCATTCTCCTGTTTCTTTGTCGCCTCAGGTCTTTCGCAAGATGTTAAAATTGTTGGAGCCAACATTAACATTCAAAGAACAAGACTGCAAGCAGTTCCTAGAAAAACATGATAACGGGTTGGACATATTGGTTGAGTTCCTCAAAGACCCAACAATAGTTCCTCAAGATATCAAAAAGTTGCAGGTCAGTTCCTTTAGAAATCCATTCTAGGAAATTGCTTGGCTGTTTACAAGAATAATGGGATAGGCATCCACGACAAGCATTTTCCATATAATTATTTATATTTTGTACTTAACAATCAAGGAACAATTCATTTTCAATTAGGGGAAGGTAATTTCCATTGAGATCTGTTCCCAGTTGTCACGATTCAAAGAATCGAATAAATTTTATATGTCATCCTACTTGATTTTCGTAATAGTGCATTGATGTCCGTTTCCAAAACTTTCTCTTTTCAATAAAATAAATTGTGGATTCGACCCAGTAACATTCTAGTACCAGGCCCTGTGGAGGAACAAGGCCTCCCATTGTTTTTATGAAGTTTTTAATGGATTTGTATAAGTTTTCAAAGATTTTTTGTTAGGGAAGGGTGCTCCCTGGATGTCTGGCCAGGAAACCAATTTTTTGAACAGAAAGGGCACACTCGAACAAAAGGAAAATCACAATGTACTCATGGTCTTTGGCTCTAAGGAAAATCCTACTTTCCTTCCATGCCACATCACAGACAAGATGTTTGTTGCAGAAATAGCAAGGCAATACAACCACTGGTTGCATTTTTTCCATGAAAAGAAAAAAAAACAGTTCGTTCCTCTGCCCTGGAAAGTCGGAGACTTCATGTGCAGAAACGTCAACACGATTAACGAATTTGCCGACCATTTTAAGAAATTGAACCCAACGTATGTTGAAAGGCTAAAAGGGTTCAAACCTAATGGGATTTTTCGAGAAAATTTACTGATAGTTGGATTTAACAACTCTTTTGTCCATAGACACCTGACCGAAGACAGGGACAGTGATGACAACAATGCTTCTTCTGGAAATTGCGAAGCAGAGACATTGCAAAGCGCGACTGAATTTTACAGACAACAGGGAAAAGTATCTAGTGAGAAGAGTGCCCAGTCCCCCACTAGCACTCCCAAGAGCACGACATCATGGAGCATCGCTTCAATGAACCACCCTAGTAATAAAGCAACCCACAAATCGTCAAATGGAGGAGGAGATAAGAACCCTCCTTGCATAAAAAATGATAGTTCTCACAAAATTACACTGATGAAGAAGAGAAAAAACAATGCAAGGCAGGGGGACAAACCCGAAATTGAAAGTGAATAGGTGCAACTTGAAATTGAAACTGAGCACATGCACAAAATTGGGTCGTCCGTAGTGGAAATAGATGAGACCAATTTTTTTTACGAAGATGAATCCTTCGTATTCCAGAGCCCTGTTTTTGACAGCCAATCTAAAAGTATGGTCATTGAAAAGAGAGATGTAACAAACAGGAAAGACAAATCTCGCACAGAGATTAACTTTAGAAAAATGCGGCCGTCCCAAATCTCCCTATTTCACCAAGTAACCGGTGATGCTCTTCATGATTCCATTGGAGGAATTGAAGTGGAAAATGCCAGAGTGAAAGAATGCCTCAACGAAATTGAGCAGGCTTTCATTGCAACCCCAAAATTTGCTAGTCCTTTTGCAAAAAATGTGCCTGCTACCACTGCATCCAAGATGAAAGTATCCTCTACCCTCCTTGCATGATCTAGAGCCCTTGTAGAGAATAACATCAACGAAAGAATGCAGCTAGTTACTGAAGGCTAGGAAACATCGCAAAATTTAGTTTCCTTCGGAAAGAAGGCAAATGATTTTCTCGAACAATTGGAGGCGAATTTAAAAAATGATTAGTGTTTCTGTGAAGAGGTGCTGACCCATTTTTCTAGCCATGCCATCAACACGTCAGAACTAAAAAGAAGACAAGATAAACTCCCCTCCCCAAAGCAGACCAAAAAAGTAAAAGCATGCTGGCAAAAGAAATTTAAGAACCTGGAGCTCATTGTCGAAACATGTAAACAAGCCATATCAGAAAAATAATATTTATTCACAAGCCTAATCCAAATAGACTTAGCTGGAAGTACCAATGAGGTTCAAGACCCAAACTTAATTCTCAAATCCTTTTCAATCACCAAAGAATCCTTCCATGAACAACTTGATATTTTAAAGGGGTTGTCTTTCGAAAAGTTTTACGGCATAGTTGAACATCGTGTAGATGAGCTTGAGCACTGCGTACTAGACTATGCGACACACAATGAAGAAATTGAGCAGAGTCTGCATAGTATTTCAATGGATCTAAGGAAATTAGAAAATGACCTTTACGACATAGAAATCCGAGATGAAATCAACATGGCCCCCATGAGAAGCTACATCGAAGAATGGTTCCAACTAAGAATGGACAACCTCGTCCAGGAAGGGCAAAAACCGGTCAACACGACTCCACTGACCATCGACGACAGCAACCAAAACACATCGGCTTCATAGTAAGTCTATATTGGCATCTTGTTTTCTTTATCAATCCAGTTTAAGTCTATATTGTCATCTCATTTTCTTTATCAATCCAATTATTACCTCTTTAAATAGAAAACTGTAACCAAAGACTCATAACGTCCAATTTCTTCTTTTGAGGTCGTCGTCTCTACCGTCAAGCACTTCTTCTTTCGACATTCCTAATTCTTGTACTTATTTCTTTTTATGGTCCACGGGAGCCCCAATCCCAGTCTATATGACAAACACATTTAAATTTCCATAAATATGTAACAAACATTATTAATTTTTGATAAATTTCAAAGAAAACTGATTCATAATGCCTTTATTGTATGCTAAATTTTGGGTGTCCAGGAACCTTTGTTGTTTGTTCCAARGAAAACTAATTCARGAATGCTACATTTTTTGTGTCCTATTGTATGCTATWTTTTTTTTTGTMTRGGAACCTTTGTTGATATAACAGAKGTTACTACTTTCAAAGAAAACTAATTTGGTAATGCCTTTGTTGCAYGACGTTGTTACTATTCTATTGTTTTAAAGAAAACTAATTTGGAAATGCTATTTTTTGTTKTGTTTTTGTCCACGAACCTATGTAACAGACGTTATTACTATTCTATTGTATGCTACATTTTTTTAGTCTAGGAACCTTTTAAATGTTCTTGTAACAAACGTTCTTACTAGGAACCTTATTATTATTGTACACTATTTTTTTTTTTATCCAAGCTCCTTTTAAATCTTTCCTGTACTATCAAACTTAGATATTAGGAACCTTTGTTGATGTACCAGAAATTAATACTTTTTGATAAATTTCAAATTAAACTAATTCGGGAATACTAAATTTTGCATGGATACCACATKTACTTCAACTTGCTACCCACGTGTTTGTACTCGRTCACATTTATTCCCATTCCAACTCGRCAATGACTACGTTGCCATGCAACACTTGTTCTTGTTGASTTTAATTTATGTTCTCCTTTAAAWTATGAAAACTTGAAAAAAATCATATAAGTAAAAGAAAAATAGGAAAGGATATGATGATAATAAGAAGGAAATTTTTAAGTTTTTATTTGTTGCAAAACCTTCTTCCTACACTCTCCCATGCCAGTACTTCTTGTAAAGAACACAAAAGGGATTTCCACTCAATCTTATAGAACTTGTTCACACCACAAGTTTAGGAGCTCTATTATTACTTGTTGAGTGATGAAATTCTATACATATTGATTACCATTTATGATCATAGGGATATCACAATGTCCAATTATTATTGTGAAGCATGCCATTCCAAAGTTGTAGGAAAAATTGGATAGGAGAATACAATCACAAATATTTGGAGATGTTTTATTAGCCAAGGATGGCACATATGGTGGAAATTTTTGTACACAGTTGTCCCCTCTATAACATCTCACAACCAATGAACTAGAAGTTGGGTAAGTACATAAATTACTAGCCTCAAGTACATCATGGGAATTGGTTTTGGTGGAATTCCTTAGAGGTTTGTCAACAAATACTAGGGAAAACAACTACCTCATAGTAGTAATGGATTACTTTAGTCAGATGGTCAACATGACACCAAGCAATAAGTTTGTTTCACTACAATAAGAAACTCAATTATATCTTGACAATGCATTTTGGTTTACCACCATCACTCATATTTAACTATGATAATGAATTCTTAAATAATTTATGATAGGCATTGTAGGAATTGATGGATTATAATGACTCTTAGCCTAATTAGTGTTTTGTAATCAATTATTGTTATTTTTACCCTTCATTATCCTCCCAATTTAAGTGTTAAATGCATACAAAACATATGTTATATACACATGAGACATTTATTTTTATTATTTTGAGGTTCTTCAAAGGACACAATGTCTAATTTTCTCTTTTAAAGTTCATGTATATGTTTTGTTTGTTTGTTTGTTAGAAATGTTCGTCACTTGCGGGGCCAACATTTCAATCATTGGCTAAGAAACCATAATCCATGGGCATCTAATTTGTAAAAATTACCTGGGGATCGCACCCATCCTGGGCTACACCAACTCTTAACATGGCTTGATTTTTGGGTGTCTCCTCTTGACTAAACACACCATAAGGGTATTGAACTCAGGTCACCTAGAAAATGAAACTGACACCTTAACCGGTTGAGCCAATGAGAATTGACTTTAAATTGAAGGACATGGGGGTGGGATTTGAGCCACTTATGTGTGCATGGGTCACAATATCATTTAGTATAACATATTTGGGTGAAAACACACATTCGGCCACTACCTCAAGGTGTCTCCATGGCTCTAGGTTAAATGACCCTTGTTGGGCTCCAAATATGTCATATTTTCTACCATGTAAAACCTCCATTCATAATCTATATTCATGCACTATTGATACATTCTATAGCCATTATCCCGTCACTTACCACTAATTCCATCCATTATACCTTATTGTTAATTATTGTTGTTTTCTTGTCTTTTTAAGTAATTAAAGATGTTTTTAACATGATTTTATTGATGATGGTTTAATCCTATGTTTATGTGTCCAAGCAACATGTCCATGTTCCTGTACCTACACTGTCCCTGTTCCGGTACCTGTACTGTTCCGGTTTCGGTACCATCATAGTCATCCGGTACTCACACTCCAAGTCATCCAGTACTAGAAGGTTCTACGGTCATCTGATACCTGTGCTCATCTGGTACTAGTGTTTATTTGTCACCTGTGCTCATTCGGTACCAACATCCTACATGCATCTGGTACCAGATATAGTTCAATAATTTGGAATGCTTCTAGAGGAAAATAAGGGACATGGGTTTTGTCCAGAACGACGTCGACATGTGGAAAAGCGAGTTAGAATTCACCCAGCTCGAACGTGTGGACATCCATCTCAGGGGGAATGATTCTGCCACAATTAGTAAAAATCTCAAAATACCACTTGTGCCTCGATTTCATGTAGATGGTATCATATCTAGAAATTATACGAAATGGGTTTTGTCTAGAATGTGGAAAATTGAGTGGTAGGAGGGCACTTTTTCAAAATTTGAATTTTTTTGGAAGATATGGGTGGATCTCTAACTCGAATCTGCTCAAATTGATGAAAAACCCAGATTTTTTGAGATTTATCCTAAAATTGTAAAAAATGTTTTCTGAGTTTGGGAATTCGGTTTTATCCATTCCTCCATGGATTTCATGTATAAATAAGATCCTTATAGGGCTGAGAAGGGTAGTCATTATTTTCATGAAGTTTTTGTAAGAGGGAGATTTGTTTTTGTGAGAAAGCTTTAAGGAGTTCGTTGCCATGTAAAAACAGAGTTCCATGATTAAATGAAAAGATGATTGTTGTTGATCTATTGTGCATCTCCTTGGCTTGATATGATCTTTCTCAGGCATCATCGACCATATGAGTAGGACACCTCAGTATGGGTAAGTGTTGCCATGTTTTAACTTGTTTAGTAGAATATAATTTAATTAATTGCATTTCTAGAATTTTTATGCATGGTTTTAGTTTCCAATTGTAATGCAACCTAGTTTATGAATTTGTGTTTACCAGATACATTTAGATTATTAAACACCCACAATAAATTACTCATTTGAGTGAAATACAAGTGCAATATCATTTCAATTTTGCAAATATATATGTTATTCATTTCCAGTCATAAAACCACTGATATGTTTCACATGTGATCTATTTTGGGACAAAAATATTCATTAGTCTTGGGACAATAGTATTCATTAGTTTCCAATGTGTTTACAAAACAATAAAAAACTAAATAAAATGCAAACTTTGTTCTGTTCCTGCATTACTGTTCCTGCACTTTGCTTTATTCCTGCACTGCACTATGTTCTTGCACTCCACGTTTAATTTCTGAGTTCTGTTTCCTACACTTCATGACCTCGATCTACAACTTCACTTTCCATTCTTGGGTGTATCTTCTGAGGACAATTCATTTGCATAATTGTTTTTCTATTTTTTTGATTGCCTTTCACTGGTTTGATTCAATTTAGATTTCCCATAACTTTCCTGCACTTACACTAGCAAATTTGGGTCATTTTGCGATGGCTATTTCGACGCTCTTGCGACTTTATGTCATGGATATTGCGACAAATATTGACTCTCTCAAATGTCATTTCATGTGATGTGGCAAGTTCGATGAACTTGGATTAACGTCACAAGAGCGACAACCGTAGGGAAGTTGTCACAATTGCGACAAAAAAAGAAATATCGTCGCCAATAGAACTAAGTGAAGAGTTCGTCGAAAGAGTGACACAATAGGGAAATCGTCACACACTTGACAATATAGGCAAAGTAGGTGAAAACATTGCGACGAACCGACTTTCGAAATTTTCATCGCTAGTGCGACAACAACATGGTATATAGCGACAAAATCACTATAAAAATTTCGTGGTTTGTATAGCAAATTCGTCACAGGATTTCTATTGGGCGTCAAAATTGAGACGACAACTTTCATGGTTTATATAGAAAATTAATCACATGATTTCTATTGTGCATCGAAAATGCGACGACAACTTTCGTGGTTTATATAGAAAATTCTTCACAAGATTTCTATTGTGTGTCGAAATTGCGACAACAACTTTCATGGTTTATATAACAAATTCGTCACATGATTTCTATTGGGTGCCAAAATTGCGACGAAAATGATCGTGGTTTATATAGAAAATTCGTCACAGGATTTCTATTGTTCGTCGAAATTGCGATGGAAACGATTTATTAAAAATATATATATATATATATATATATTTTTGGGCAAAATAAATAAAATTTTATTTTTGAGCAAAAAAAAACAAATTTTATTTTTGAAGAAAGGGGGCATATATTGGAAGAATATTATAGGCTATGAAGTTCATTATATTCTTTAAAAAATTTCACAAAGGGAAATTCTCTGAAGTAAATAAGGTATGGGTAGATCATTCTACATGTGATCAAGCACCATCTAGTTTTGATTTCAAGAGTACAAATATGGAGTGTCACATCCAATCAAGAGTTACCCTCATATATTTATAGTTAGTCTCTCAATTCATCTCAATAGGCCCTCATATATATTCAAAAATTCAAGTATGCTAGAATAGAGAATGCGTTTTGTTGAAAGAATTATCTGAAGGTCTTATTTTCACATTCAAGGGGGCATTAACCTAGGAGGAATAATGCTCCATTAAATTGAGTTTTTTTATGGTTATACTAAGACATATAGAGAAGATGTCTCGTCTAATAAAGACAAGTTCTAGTTGTAGAATCCCTTAACATAGTGAAAATAACATATTTTGATGAATGTTTGGCATAGGAGAAATTCAATGAGTCAACCAAAAGATATATATGTAACAATATATATTTGATATGGATCATATGTTATTAAAATAGATAACATATACATATAAAATATATTTATATGTGTGATCTTTACTAAACATATAAGTTGTAAGGCTGACTAAGCTCATCACAAGAGGCATTGAAAAACAAAGGCTTCTCTATTCTACTAAGATTCTTATGGCTCCCTAAGAAGGTTTGTCTCTAGATGCATTCATGGATTTTCAACACAGTCAGTTTTATTAATCTTTAAATATGATCCACATTCCAAATCTTGTGGGAATGTTTAAAATGAATGGCCATTCCATTTATTGGGAATATTTAGAAATATCATTCTAAGTCCAAAGCTTGTGGGAACCTAGTTGGGCAAGGCTACTGTCTTCTTATTTGTTTAATGATTTATACACAAGGCTAATTTCCTTGCAAACTTACCTTTCTAACATTATATTTTATGACTACATGAGAAATAGTTCACATTTTGGAAAAAAAATCAATGTCATAGAACATTTCTCCATCTTAATTTTTAAACTACATGTTGGAGGGTGAATTATCCATGAAAAACAAACATGTTTTTAAATGGCATGTTGCAGGGGGGATCACAACATCCCCTCTTTACCTACCAACCAAACAAATCTTGAATCTTTGTTGAGAAT
>ML795403.1:399334-410262 GCA_009831015.1 Picea engelmannii
CCAGTCCATCATGACCTTAATCTTGTTAGGGTCTACCTTGACACCTTCATGAGATACAATATGACCCAAATACTCTACCTCCTTCACTCCAAAGAAACATTTGGATGGTTTGGCATATAGTTGTTGCTCCTTTAGTAGTTGTAACACCTTGTCATCATGTTTCACATGATCCTCCCAAGAATTTCTATAGATTAGTATATCATCAAAAAATACTAACACAAATTTTCGAAGGAAGGGATTTAAAATGGAATTCATCAACCCTTGAAATGTGGAAGGTGCATTTGTAAGGCCAAAAGGCATGACCAAAACTTCATAATGGCCTTCATGAGTTCAGAATGTTGTTTTTGGGATATCTTCTTCCTTCATTTTAATATGGTGATACCCTGAACGAAGATCCAACTTTGTGAAATAGATTTCTCCATGTAATTCATCTAACAATTCATCAATGACGAGAATATGAAACTTATCTTTAATAATGATGTTGTTGAGCTCTCGATAATCTAGACACATACGCCATGAGCCATATTTCTTGAATACCATTACCACTGATGCAGAGTAAGAACTTTGGCTAGGTATAATAATGTTAGCCTCTAACATTTCTTCAACCATGCACTCAATTTCACTCTTCTGGGCATAAGGGTATCTGTATGGCCTGATGTTAGGAGGAACACTCCCAGGAATTAGGTGAATATCATGATCATGATTTTGAGTGGGTGGAAGACCTTTGGGAATATCTTCAAATGCTTTTGAATGATTATCAATGATCCCTTGGAGATCTAGAGGAATATATGTCTTGGATGTTTGAACATCTAGTGAGCATAGTTGTGCAATAACACATTGATGCCCATTTTTCAATAATTTTGTCATTCCATTAGAGCTTATCACCTTACTTGGTTTCCCTGTGATACCTCTTAACTCAATTTCTTTTCCTTCCAATTCAAATTTCATGAAAAGTTCTTGAAAATTAAAATCCACCGTTCCTAATGATTGTAACCATTGGATTCCTAGTACAACATCAGCACCACCCATGGGTATAGAATTCATTGGACTATTCAGTACATATTCACCCATAGTAAGATTGATCTTATTGCATTTTCCTGATCAATTGATAGTTCCTCCATCTGCAATCATTACTTTAAACTCTAGCACTGGATATACAAAGCAATTGAGATCTTTGGCTAATTTATAGTGAATGAAATTATAAGTACTGCCATAATCAATTAGGACTATTACCTTTTTCTTTTTGATATATCCTTCGATCTTGAGGGTTTGAGGAGTGTTAATTCTAGCTAATGCATTACACGATATCATGGGAGTCAACTCTTCAGATGAAATTGCTTCTACGTTTTCATATTGAGATGGTTCTTGTTCTTGTTCTTCTTCCTCTTCACAATCTATGTAGAATAATTTCTTCCCACCACACTTATGTCCCTTACTGTACTTGTTGTCACAATTAAAGCATAAAATTTTTTCTTTTATTTCCTCCAATTGTTGAGGTGTCAACCTTGTAGGTTGAGGTGTTTTAAAAGAAGGAGCATTATTCTCTCTATAGCTGTTAGGATTGATCCTTCTAGTAGCCATAGCCATATTTTTACTTTCAACATTTCTTTCTGCCCTAAATGCATTCTCCAATGATTTGGGTTCCTAAAGGTGAACCTCATGTTGAATGTTATCCTTTAAAGTTCCTATGAATACATCAATCAAGTGCTCATCTGGAATATCTTCTACCTTTATATTCAATCTTTGGAAGTTCTCAATGTGCTCTGTAATTGAACCCTTTTGCTTGAGATTTATCAATTGGGTAAAGAAGGTATTGCTCCTTGTATCCTCATAGTGTGCTATCATTTCTTCTGTGAAAATTGTCCAAGTGACGAGTGATTTGTGAGAACAAAGCCATCGATACCATACAAATTGATTGGGTTCTAAATATAAAGAAGACATTCATATCTTTTGTGTATGTGGCACATTATGTAGATCAAATAATTGATCCATCTGAAGTATCCATGTGATTGGGTCCTTGCCATCAAACTTCCTCATATCGATCTTAGGAACGTGGTTGGTATTCAACGAAAAGTTGGAGTTTCTTCATTTTTGATTCATCTTCCTTGTGTCCTCATCATGAATTTCATGGGACACATTTTCAGTTTCAGGTGTCCTCTCTATTAGGAAATTTTTCATTCCTTCCATGATCTCCCTTTTTAAACCATCCATCTTAGTATCCATTATTGCCTCCAATTTAGTTTCAGTTGAATCCATCATCCCTTGTAGTTCATCTTTTGTCACTTTCTCCTTTTGTAATTCATTTATGTACCTACGCATTTCTTCACCTTCATCAAGAGTCCAAGTAGGACTTTCTGGAGGCTTATTTGGTGTAGAAGTTCCTTTTTTGGGTGGCATGTTGGCCAAGTATCACTTTTGAAGCTTGATTTTGAGGTGGTTCTGCAAGACAATCTTTCTTCTGTTGTATCTCCAAAGTTTCATCCCTTCTGGGTATGAAACTTTATTTTTTGTAGTTCTCTGATATTTCTTCTCTGCAATGCCACAAGTCTGATCAAAATTGGATTTTCCAAGTGGAATTTATGGTAACTTCCCCACAACTTGATGATTTGTTTCCTTTCCAGGATATCTCACTTGTATAGCGTGCCCCACTCAAAATTATTTATATAAAATTCTGAAACTCATACCCAAAATACTACAGACTATCCACTATCCAATGCAACTAGTCTAACTCAATTTGGATACTATATGAAGAAGTTATGATAGTTTTACCTGGAACACCTTCTCTAGACTAGTCAATAGGACTAGTCAGATACCTTATCTTCCATAGGGTGTATCAACAAATGTAAGATGATTCAAAAGTTGAAATTTTTACCAAAAATACCTTACTAATTTTTGTGAATAACCTCCAGATTTCAAGGTCTGAAACGTTATAGAAATTTTTTTATAGTGAAAATTCCGCAATGACTCAGTTCAGGATGATTCCATAACCCTATCTTACGCAGGATGTATCTCTGAAAGTATAAGGACTTAGGAGCTGAAATTTTAACCCAACGTACCTTGATCCGTCTACTAAATATCCTCCAAGCCGTTCCTTCTGAAATGTTGTAAAAAAAGATTTATATAAAAAATTCCATGGTGTCTCAGATGTAGCAGAGAAACCCCAAGACCTTGAGCTCTAATACCATATGTTAAGAACCAAATATCAATATAGCATAGAAAAACCTGAGAATAAGTAATCAACACCTTGAAAAAGAGAGAAATTTAGATAATAATCCTCTTCGAGGGGGAAACCTCCCTATGCCCACATAAATGTACAATTACAAGATGATTCAAAATGAAAATGTCTCCTTGGTATATATAGGAGACTAGGATACCAAGGAGACTAGGAGGTATAATTAAAACTAATGGAATAAAGACGACATAAATAAAATAACATTACTAATGTAATATGCCCCAATTAAGGGGTAATGAGCCACTATTTAGGGCTTAACATTTACAAAATCGTTAAGTTCTACATAATTATTCCCATAGGTAACATGCACATCCTAGTTTCATATCAGAACTTGTTATTCAAGCATTCTTTCTAAATAGTAGTAGGAGAGTGAATGACACTTCTACTTGTGAGGGAACACGTTCTGATATGGAGAAGATGAAGTTGGGGACAAGAGGAACCTTTAGGTCATTCTCTCATGGCCTCATCCACACATTAAGTAAGTTTGACCATGATACGTATTTCGACTAATCTCAATACATAAGTCTATTTTTCATACGAACAATCTTTTATGGGTAATATATAAAATATATTCCAACCCAATACCATCCCATATTGTAAAAAGGTTTTCAAATATGCTTCCCCATTCACCCATGAAAAATAAATCTATAAATTTTATCTTAAGGGTAAATATTGGGACAAGAGACTTTGATGGAAAATGGGTGTAAGAGGCTAACCCGCCGGGATACTGAACAAGTCTACTGGAAGCAGGTACCAACCTGTGGTATAACTAGGCAAACCCATTAGAGTATTGAACATGCTCATGGGAAATGGGGCATTTTGCCTGGGAAGGATATTTCTTATATGCCAAAATTACCCCATTGGAGTACTGAACATGCTTGTTGGCAATGGGTTTTTATTTTGATGTTTTTCATTATTCCCAATCTATATTTGTCCGTATGAACAATATAATTGTGTAAATCCTTAAGAAGAAGCATGCATGGTTGAAAAAAAGCCTAATGAATCTCATCTAATTGCCATTTGAGAATGTCCATAAGATGGTATTAAGACCCCATCATTCATACCTAGGATGTCATTGTCCTATAAGTGGGACCCATAAGTGTAGGAGTCTAATAAACTCAAATGCCAACTTTATCAATATAACTTGAATGACATAAATTCTCTGAGAAATTAAACAAGGATGATTGGTTTCCTATCGGTTTCTCATTTATTAAAGACCACTTATCTCCTCATGTTCTCCTGTTTAAGGATAAGAGGAAAATTCCCCCATCATATTTTACATGGTTTCTTGAGCATAAAACTATTAATGATTGATGAAATCATATGAAATAAGTAATTTAGGAACTTCCTTTATGATTGTAATATTTTAAAATAAATTTCATTTCCAAATTTGTAAGCATGAACAAAGTTTAAGTTTTGGTTGTTTCTTTAAGCATGACATCAATGTTTATTTCTTCTCTCATAATAACAATATTGGTTTAGTTCTTTTATATTTTTCTATTCCGGTACTGTTGGTATAGAAACTAGTAGGTTCCTGTACCAACAGTACACAAATTTAAATATTTTTTGAGGGTGATTTTTGCAGGATATTTTCAGTAGCTCTTAGATTTGACATACTTCATTTCCCTCCTTCAATCAACATGCACTGGTTTCGCATAGTCCTCTTTCAGCTTGCAACAATTTTGTGTGCTAATAAGAGTTTGCATGAGGACATGAAAACCAACAGGCATGGGGGAGAGAGAGACATAAGGAATATCAACATATCAACATTCATCAACTCTCTCCTAGATATTTAACAGCTCTCAGTATTGCTCAATTTAATCTTCAGTTTCAGCCAACATGTACTCCCATTCATCTTCCACTTCATCAACCTGCAACACACATTGAAGTAAAGGTAAACTTGAGGTAAAAATGGTTTAAAACTCTTTGATTCATTAAAAAGTTTAAGGGAACTTGATGATTAACCAATCCATACATTTTATCTTTCATAAACCATTATCATTCAATATCCATCTACAATTCATAATAAAATGCATAATACTCTGATAATGGCATTAGAATGAAAAGAAAAATATTGTGGTACGGTGTCTTCTCTTTATATATATCATAAATCATTCACATAAAAAGGAAGTCATTGTTGCCTAAAAACCACAAATAAACATTGGTTTTAAATAAAGACAACATAGTATACAAACACCTAAGTCCATATTCATATTTCCATACCATCCACCATCCCTTCATAACCCATCTATCATTTTTCCTCAACTTTCATTTATCTATTGTAAAATAAATAAAGTTAAAAGCCTGCTATAATACCAAATGAAAAAGGGCATAGCTCCATAAGAACCAACACCTGCACAAAGAAATAAAGTCACAAAAATAAATGATTAAATAGAGTATATACAAATTTTGTTTTCATGAGGAAATGCAAACCAACAGGCGTGGGGGAGTGTTGGGCTCCAAATATGTCATATTTTCTACCATGTAAAACCTCCATTCATAAGCTATATTCCTGCACTCTTGATACATTCTATAGCCATTATCTTGTCACTTACCACTAATTACATCCATTCTACCTTGTGGTTAATTATTGTTGTTTTCTTGTATTTTTAACTGATTAAAGATGTTTTTAACATGATTTTATCGATGATGGTTTAATCCTATGTTTCTATGTCCAAGAAACATGTCCTTGTTCCGGTACCTACACTGTCCCTGTACCACTACCTGTATTGTTCATGTTTTGGTACCATCATAGTCAATTGATACCTATGCTCATCTGGTACTCACACTACAAGTCATTCGGTACCAGAAGGTTCTAGAGTCATCTGATACTTGTGCTCATCCAGTACCAACGTTTATTTTTCACCTGTGATCATCCGGTACCAACATCCTACATGCATCTAGTACAAGATATAGTTCCAAAATTTGGAATGCTTCTAGAGGAAAATCAGGGACATGGGTTTTTTCCAGAATGACGTCGACATGCGAACAAATGAGTTAGAATTCACCCAAATCGAAGACGTGGACCTCGAGATTAGGGGGAATGATTATTCCAAAATTAGTAAAAATCTCAAACTACCAACTTGTGCCTCGATTTTCGTGTAGATGGTATCAGATATAAAAATTCTACGAAATGAGTTTTGTCTAGAATGTGGAAAATTGAGTAAGACGCGTGCACTTTTTCAAAATTCAAGTTGTTTTGGAAGATATGGTTGGATCTCTAACTCAAATCTGCCCAAATTGATGAAAAACCTAGATTTTTTGAGATTTATCCTAAAATTGTAAAAATTGTTTTCTGAGTTTGGGAATTTGGTTTTATCCATTCCTCCATGGATTTCATGTATAAATAAGAGGGGTTGAGAAGGGTAGTCATTATTTTTATGAAGTTTTTGTAAGAGGGATATTTTTTTTGTGAGAAAGCTTTAAGGAGTTCACTGCCATGTAAAAACAGAGTTCCATGATTAAATGAAAATATGATTGTTGTTGATCTACTACGCATCTCCTTGGATTGATCTAATCATTCTCAGACATAACTGACGATATGAGAAGGGCCCCTTAGTATGGGTAAGTGTTGACATGTTTTAACTTGTTCAGTAGAATATAATTTAATTAATTTCATTTCTATAATTTTTATGCATGGTTTTAGTTTCCAATTGTAATGCAACCTAGTTTATGAATTTGTGTTTACCAGATACATTTAGATTATTAAACACCTCAGATCAATTCCTCATTTGAGTGAAATACAAGTGCAATATCATTTCAATTTTGCAAATATATCTGTTATTCATTTCCAGTCATAAAACATTGATATGTTTTACATGTGATCTGGTTTGGGACAACAATATTCATTAGTCTTGGGATAGTAGTATTCATTAGTTTCCAATGTGTTTACAAAACAATAAGAACCTAAATAAAATGCAAACATATTTTCGTTCATGCACTATTGTTCCTACACTACTGTTCCTGTACTGCACTATGTTCCTACACTCCACGTTTAATTTCTGAGTTCTATTTCCTACACTTCACGACCCCGATCTACAACTTCACTTTCCATTCTTGGTTGTATATTTTGAGGACAATTCATTCACATAATTTTTTTTCTATTTGTTTGATTTCCTTTATCTAGTTTGCTTCAATTTGGATTTCCCATAGATTTCCTGCACTTTATTTCCTACACTTAGTTTTATTTTTGATACCTTTGGATTCCTTGCACTTTAATTTCACATAGTTCCAATCACCAAGGGAAATATTAAAGGTATAACTCGTGAGATATGGCCTCCCCGTGTTGGGATTCTACCTAAGGTGTTAGTTTATTTCCTGTAAATTGAATTCATTTGCGTTTGCTTGTTTCTTTTATTGCATTTAAGTGTGGATCCACTATAGGAAATAATCATTGAAGGACATGGAAATCAAGTAAGATAGTCACTATTAATCACACAGACATCACCCCAAGCGCATGAAAGATTGTGATCAAATCCTTTATAGCGCTAAGTTATTTCTATGTCCCAGTGATGAATCCTTAGTGTTAATTTCCTGTAGTTTGTTTTACTTTTCACAGTTTTTTTATAGTGTCATTGACTTTAGATTAAGATATAATAGGCTCCAATACTACATTTCCTATTCTTTCACCTCGAAGCTTACGAGCCCCGGTTAATAATTTAATGTTGGGAATTAATAGTGCATATATTTATCCCAACAACCCTCCTTGGAATTGAACATTTCCCAATGGTGAAAAACTCCTTTCTTTCCACTATTGGATCCAACCCCTTTGGTCAAGTTAAGGTATATGTTATATACACATGAGGCATTTATTTTTATTATTTTGAGGTGATTCAAAGGACACAATGTCTAATTTACTCTTTTGCAGTTAAGGCTATGTGAAAATCAAGTAAATTCAAACATTTAACATTACTTATAAAAGTAGAAGTATGTAAAAAGTAATGTGGTACCCTACATCAAGGGTACCATCGATCACATTTCAAAAATTGTGGAAAAAAAGAATATCAAAACCTTCTTCAAACCGTGTAAGACCCCTTAGCAACTATTCAAACCTGCTAAGGATAAATCTAACCCTATTCCTAGTAGGGTTCTACCAAATCCCTTGATCCTATGGAAAATCATACATAGGCCAAACCGATAGATCCTTTAAAGCCTGACTCAAAGAACACATATCTGACACAAACAACAACCGAATCACCAAGTCAGTTATTGTCGAACATTCCTTCAAATCTAAGCACCTATTTTGCTTTGACCAAACCAAAATTCTAGCCACAATGCCCTATTACACCTCTCATATCATTCGTGAAGCTTTGGAAATCGAAAAACACCCCAATAAATTCAATCGTGAAGATGGCTACAAACTCAACTAGTCTTGGAAACCCCTCATACATTATCTCGACCAATGATCATTTTCTTATCCTTTGCTTAATTTAATTGTTAATTTTCTTATTCCTTTTTTACATTCCTTACATGTCAACCATTTTCTAACCTAAACATACTCAGAGTTTTTTTTTCCTTAATTAACCCGATGTTTTTATCAAGGACTTTCTCTTCCTTCCCTTACAATCACTCATTATATGATTTAATCTCTGTCCTTTCTACTTGTTTTTTTATTTTTATTTTTTCATTATTTGACTATCTTTATCTTTTTTTTCATGGTTTAATATCTTTTACTTCTCATGTCACATCTCTTCATTCCTCCTTAATAGGTATGTATTTTTTCTTGCTTGTTCTCTCCCCCTTTTAATATTTTATTCGTTACATCAAAATTGTTTAACTCCCAATGATTAGGCTTCAAAACAAGTGATATACCTCTACCATGAATCAAGTCCCACAACCATCAAATGTATCATGTACCAAAGTATATGCTAATCAAGTAATACCAATGATGTAATTTTAGCCAAGTACTCATCATCCAAACATATACCATCTATGAGTGTACCAAACATACACATCAACATGTATCACCACTTGTACCAAGAAAGTACATCAACCATGAACCAATACCACAACAAGATGAATCCTCATCCATGTATGCCAAAACCATCACAAAACATGTGCCAATCAAACTGCTAGTAGGTGCCTCTACCAATGTACTAGAAGTGTACCAATCATGCACCAACTATAGATCAGACTCATCAATGATGTACAACATGATCACCTCATCAACTCACCAACTACATATTCCAATATGTAGTCCAACCATATGCCAAATGTATGCACCAAGATATCCATCAAATATGCATCCAATAATACATCATAAGATATATCAATGAAACTCAAATATGTACCAGCCATGTACCCCAACAGATCAACCTCAATCCTCCATTCACTACAAAAAATACTAAGCATCCAACAATATATGTACTAGTAGTGTGCTTCAATGACATCTCTAGCTAGCATCATCAAGATATATCACATAACCAAGGTACCATAACTTCATTGTCATAACCATCATTGTTCTTCAACAAAAAATGCCTCAATCCTTACTCATGGGTTAGTGCCATGCATCCAAGATAGCCTTTCATTATATATCATCATCATACATAATCCAACATGTAATCATGAAACCTGCAGCAAACAATGTCAGAACTTGCAACAAACTATGTCAGACTCTACAACATAGAGTTATACCTTCACATCAAGTTGCAACACATGTGCATAGCCTTTTTCCCAAGGATTTACCACATATATGCGGCCTTCTGCACATACAACTTGCATATGTACACGAACTATTCTAGGTCATCCTATGTATGTACGTGCCTGTTACCACTGTCACCTGTGTATGCTTCAGTATATGACACACTTGAGATTCCCTTAAGGCTTCCATTTTCTCTGGTTGTTCAGTCTTCTTTACCCACTTCCGAAGGTGTCCCTGCTTCTCATAACTTGAGCTCTGAGCTTCCATATTTTCAAAGATGTCTCCCTTCTCCCTTCCTTACTTTATTCCTTCTTCTAGTCATGCTATATGAAGTCCTCATCATGGAATTTCTTCTTGTGTTCCAACAATCCTGGGATTTGTGGCCAAATCCACTACAACTGTAGCATCTCATGTTGTGACAGTGAACAACAATTGTCCTACTTGATCACATCTCCAACACTTTATGGTGTTATGAAATCTTCCATTATTTCTCCTTGCATAAGATTTGGATTCCAAAGATTTGTGACCATATTCATTACATGAATAACATTGACCATGAAAAAAACTTTCATACCTTTGCTTTGGTGTCCATCCCTTTTGAGGTATAAAGATGGCTTCTTGATGTCTTACTTGCTTTGTTCTTTTGAAATTTTCCTTTCCTTGTGTAGATGGTTAACTTGCAACATTTTCTTCATCCTTTGAGAGTGAGGGACTTACCTCATGCTTCTTTGAGGTGCTTTCTTCAACATGTGTAACTTCTTTCTTGCATCCAAGACTTGATTTATCATTTGGTGATCTTTGACTTTCCAATATCTCATTCAATATTTGTGAGCTATTCAAGAATTTGTTTGACTTCTCTACTTTATTTCTAAGATCAACAACTTCATCTTCTAACTTATGACATGACTCTTCCTTTTCATTTACTTGATTCTTCAATAGTTCCTCTACCCTTTTGGCTTCTTCAATTTGGGTCTTGAGATGGACAATAATTTAAAGACTTTTGCTAATCTCATCATCTACCTTCTTATCTTCTTTTTCATTCTTTAGTCTTGTGAT
>ML795403.1:410312-429182 GCA_009831015.1 Picea engelmannii
TAATCTCATCATCTACCTTCTTATCTTCTTTTTCATTCTTTAGTCTTGTGATCTCTTCTTCCTTTTCTTCTAATTGAGTCTTATTACTCTCTTCTTGTTCTTTGAGCATTTCCTTTAACTTCAAGATGTGCCTTTGACTCTTCCTAAGAAATTTTTTAGTGTTATCAGAAAGATATCTATAGTATATATAGTAATGGTCATTGCTTTATTCATATAGACCTCTTTCAACTTTCTCTTTAAGCTCTGATAGTTTTTCTTCTACTTCTTTTATGGGATAACAATCAATTGATTCTATACAAACTATTTCTAGATTTTCTTCTTCACTTGTAGATAAATATTCAACATCATCACGTTTTGAATTATTGCAATCAAGGGTTTGTGAATATTATTTACCTTCATTTGAAATGTCTTCAAGATCTTCCTTTTTGCCAACATCATCACATGATTCTTTGCCTTCATTTGAATTGTCTTCAAGATCTTTCTTTTTGCCAACATCATCACATTTAGAAATAATGCAATCAAGATTTTTTGGAGATTCTTTACCTTCATTGTTCTTAATGGAATTGTCTTCAATATCTTCTTTCTTGCTTTGGTATGTCTCCTCTAGCTTTAGCCATAGATCCTTGGCAGAAGTGCATTGTTTCGTGCTCTCTTTGATATAACTTGGGAGTCCACTAAGAATGGTCTTGAGAGCCAATGCATCATTCTTCTTTCCTTCCCTTTGAGTTGCAAACTTTGACTTGTTCTTCAAGGAAATTGATCCACCAATGGCTACCTTCCAAATACCCACTCCCATTTCCTTCAAATGCACTCTCATTTCTATTCTCCAAGTAGAATAGTTTTCTTCATCAAGGATTGGAACTTCATTATCCATTTGTGTGTCCATGGATCTCCTCCAAGATTGTTAAGGCTTATAGTGAATTCCTTCTCTGATAACAATTGTTGGACACACCGAATACACTGAGAAGTAGGGGTGAACAGTGTAGGGATCTTTTCCCCAAAACTTCCCCTTCACAAAATTCATTAGTTAGCAATCACCATTTACTCATTACTTATTGCTGTCATTTATAGTCAGTTAAATGTGAACATATATCAACAACATATATCAACAATATATCATCAACAAATCATCACCACAAGGAACACAAAATGTATGTACAATTTTCTTTTTATTACGGACTACAATCCTTGGGTTATCATCAACAACTAAATAGAGTAAAACTCTACAATAGCACCAACTCTATAATGCAAGACTCGTCTTACACCCTCAACACCAACTGAGATGAGGCAAAAATCCTCAACAACTTTCAATCTGTCAACAAGTATGTGACCTGTTGGTAGTGCAACATGCGTATGTGCGTGCCCTACCAGTAGTACAACTTGTGTATATACGTGGTTAGTTTGTACTACAACCTATGTATCACATCTGAGTACTTAGGGTTTTCTCTTCAAGATGGACTCATATCCTCTACAACCTTCAATCACATTCTCTTATGTCTTTCATTGTCCAATCTAACCCATAACCAATCACAACACATCCAAGCTCTCCAACAACTTACTCATGCCTCTCAACCATACAATATGAATGCTACTCATCATGTATAAGAAACCAATATACTATAGAAATCATTTCAATACTGAATCATAAGAGTGTTGCTCACTCCATCAACTAACACAAACCAAATCACAACATCCATACCAGGAATGCTTTAAGCATTCACCACACAACAAGCAAGAGTATACATCAAGACAACAATGTAACCATACCAGAGTTTCTATGGAAGATCTGACCCCATAGAATGAAGATATGGAACCTTCTTCAGTCTTCAAGATCTTGTCATCAACTCACACACAATTCTTCATGAATTCATACACTGTACACTCTCTGTCTTATTTCAACCCGTGTATGTACGCGCCCTGACTCACTGCAGCCCACGTATACATCAGAAACTAAGGTTTCTAAAATTTCGAGACTTTTTCCATCATGATCTCAGACTTACCGAAACTTTGATGCATCCATGAGATCCTCCAGATATCCTCTCTCATAATATATCTTCAATGCATGCTCAATAGATTCTTATCAAAAGAGACCCTTGCCTCTTATTTATATTCTCCAATTAGCTTCCTTAGAAGCATATTCTAGGTCACTTAACCCACTTCTAGGTCACTTAACCCATTTTCCTCATTTTTTGGTTAACCACTTTCCATATTTAGAAAGTTCTCCATTACTTCATCATTTAAATATTCCTCCTTGACTTTGTCACCTCACTTTATCATTTAAATAATCTTCTTTGATTTTGTCACCTCAAAATAATCCTCATTGACTTTGTCCCTTTACTTTATCATTTAAATAATAATTTCTTCTTTGCAATCTCTTTGAATTCTTTGGCCTTTTAAGGATTCAAGCCTACATATGAGGGTCCTCCAACTTCATAAGGCCATAACTCTCAAACCATGAGGAGTTATGTGAAATTCCACATACCACCAAAAATGGTATGAAAAGCACTATCCATCTAGGACAGTTTCACTGGCAAATTCACTAATCTTCATCTCATTATTACACATTTAAGAATGGGTTCTCCAACCATACTTCTAGGATAACTCAACCATAAAGCGTCATCCCATGAGGAATTTCACCATAAGGGGACCACTTTGGAGTTCATCCATTTGTACACATTGATTCTACTTGACATCAATCCATTCACATCAAGGACAATACATACTTCATCAATATACTATGATAAGACATTGTTCATTTGACATCATTCAACATCAATAATTTGGCATCAAACCTTTGACCTTTGACATCATTCAATCATCCTTTGGCATCAATCAATTCCTTGACATCAATCCTTTGTCATCAATCAATCAATCATCCTTTGGCATCAATAAATCACTTGACATCAATCCTTTGACATCAATTAATTAAACCTTTGGCATCAATGACAACATGATCCAACAAAACCTTTCTAGTGAAAGAGGTGGAATAAATGGATGAAAGACTTGATAAAGAAAGAAGAAGGTGATCAATGCAAAATTACTATGATGGTCGATCGTCTCGGGGTTGTTCATCTCTCATTGCCATGTTTGGAGAGATTCCAGGAATAGGCTTTTCACTTCTAGAAAAAAAGAGCTTCTTACTTTTACTTCTAGTAATGGGTCCCTTGTATTCGTCCAACTTCAATTCTAACCTTGTTCTTGTGTTGTTCTAGCTATTCTTTGATTTCTTCGGTCTTGTCGTTCTTCTCTCCTTTGTCTCTGAAATATTTCTCTTTCTTCTTCTTGGACCAATGTTTTCCACGACCTTTCTAAATATTCATGGGTCTGGGCCGTTGATATTACTAAGTTATATAACTGATGTAAAATGATTCGTTGATTATTCAATCCAATTTCCAAATGGGGTTGATTACCCTGGGGTAAATTCATATATTCTTTCAAAAACACTGGCCCAGGTTCCGAATTTTTAGTTCATGTCCCCATTATGGTCCCCAAAAATGTTGACTCTTGAATCTGTTAGGACTGAAATGACAACCTCACGATGATGTGAATCTCCCTGCATTTTTATAGAGGTGGTACTCTATGAATTTTCTTGATTTTTTAAAATATTTCAAAATGTTGAACTTGACAGAAGTCCATCACAATAATTCAAAGAAACAAAAATATTACAATAATATAAAGGGGAAAATGATTTTTTTTCTTTTAAAGGAAAGTTCCTGAGAAAGGACCAGGAACCAAACACATTCACACATTTGAAGCAAATAAGAAAAATTTCCTCACATCCATCATAGTTTAAGATATAGATTTTTGATCACATAAAAATAAAAAGAACATGATACGCGTACACAAGAGAACTTTAATAGAGTGGATACATGGGAAACTCAAATAAATATAATGATATATCAACCTCAAATACTTTATATTCTAAAAATAAGGTTACAAAGTACCGTCGATATTGTTCCAGAAGTAGTTCTCATGAAATTTAAAAATATATATAGTTTATTACATATTCTTGAAATTGTAAAGGCATTTTTCTTAAAGACTGGGATTGGGGCTCCTGCGGACCATTAAGAAAATAAATACAAGAAATTATATTTTAGGAAGGGGATGGTGGGCAATGGAAATATCAATAAGAACTGGTAAGAAGAACAAAGGAGTTATCAGTCTTCGGTTAAACCTTTCTAGTGAAAGAGGAGGAATAACTGGATAAAAGACTTGATAAAGAAATAAGAATGTGATCAGTGTAAACTTACTATGATGGTCGCTCATATTTTTTCATTTTCTTGCTGATGTCCTTTATATTTTTCATCAACAGTTACAAGAACCATCTCAACTTCTTCTTTCCCTTCATGTGCCAGTTGGTCGATATCCTTCTTGAACCACTCTTCAATGTAATTTTTCATAGGTGCCATGTTGATTTCATGCTTTATTTTAATATTGAACATATCACCCTCCAAGTCATGGAGATCAATGGGAATTCCATGTAATATTTCTTCAATATCCTGGTTTTTACAGAATAATCTACTAGCCAGTTATCTATGGCGTCTTCATCATATACAACTATGCCATATAATTTTTCAATGGATAATCCTTTAAAAATATCAACCTACTCATCAAACTATTGTTTTGCTAGGAACAATGAGTTGAGGATCAACTTGGGATCTTGGACCTTGTTAGTGATTCCGGATAGGTCCACCTTCATGAGCCTTTTGAATATCTCTTCTCTCCATGTTATGGCTTGGTTTCACACCTGAACGATGTTGTTCAAGTTCTTTATTTTCTCTTTCCAACAGGAATTCAACTGATTGATCTGGCTTGGAGAGGGAAGGTCCTCCTCTCTTCTCTTAAGCTCTGACATGTTAGTAACTTTAATACCAAAGGGTACCGAAACATCAAGGTATAAACCTTCTTCATTTTTTAGATCGGCCTATAGATATTCAAGGAAAGAATGTACCCTCGAGCCAAAAGAAATCATGCTCTTTGAAATTTCCCAAACTTTTGTAATCAGTGCCATTATTTTCTTGATATTATTCTCCACATAACTTCTAGATGATGTGAGTAAGATTGAGGATTCTTTTATTATGGATTTGGATGTGGTAGGTCCGAAAATTTCCAAAGGGCTGGAAATGAGTGGAAGAGGCATCAAAGTCTCTTCAAGTTCCTTAATCCTTCCTTTCAACTTTGTATTTTCTTCTTCGAGACTGCCAATGGAATCATCCAATGCATCACCAGTGGCTCTATGGATTCTGGATACCTGGGAAGGCTTCATATTCTTTAGGTTAACCTATGAATGAGATTTCCCATTTTTATTATTCACATCACTCTTCTCAATAATTAATTTTTTAGACTCACTGTCAAAGACAACACTCTAAAATACAAATGATTCTTCTTCATCAAATATTTCATTCTCAATAATTTCCAATGACTGGTTCTAGTGAGCCGTGCCTACTGGCTGGTCAATTTTAGGGAACATCTCAATGTCAGCTTTGAGCTCCATATCCTCAAGGGAGAATCTATTGATGTCACTTTTGACATGATTCTCTTCTTCTTCTTGTACAATTTTATTCCTCAGAGAAAGTTTATGGGAGATTTCAATTTTTCCTAGAGGGGGGTTCTTGTCTCTTCCTCCGCCTGAACTACTGTTGGTTACCTTCTTAGATGGGTGGGATGTTGGAGCATTGCTCCGAGGTGTTTAAGTCTTGGGAGTAACAGTTAGGGACTGTGCACTATTTTTGTTGGGACCTTTTCCTCTATGTTTATACAATTCATTGGTACTGAGTATTGTCTCTACATCACCAACAGTGTGGGTAGGATTACCCAGGTTATTGTCTTCTTCTCCTCGTATAACGGTATGGAAAAAGGAACTTCTAAAACCCATTGTTAACATATGTTCCACAAAGATTCCATTTGGGTCAAACCCTCTAATATTTTCAGCGTACTTGAGATTCAATTTGTGGAAGTGGTTAGAAAATTCATCAATTTTGTTCATATTTATGAATACAAAATCCCCAACTTTCCAAGGCAATGGAATAAATTTATTTTTTCTTTTTTCATGAAAAAAGTGCAGCCAAATTTATATTTCCTTGCAAATTCTGTGACAAAATTTTTGTCAGATATATGGCATGGAAAAAAGGAAGGATTTTCCTTAGAACCAAAAATCTTGTTGACATTGTAATTCTCCATTTGTTTCAAAGTATCCTTTCTATCTAGGAATTTAATAGCTTGAGAAGACATTCTTGGGGTATCTCATCCAAACAATACCACTTTAAAAAATGAGACGAAGTCGTTGAAAACTTCATAAAAATGTAGGGAAGCTTTGTGCCTCCATAACACTTGGTACCAAAAGGTCACAGGGTCGAATTCACAATTCACCTTTTTGCATATAGACAATTTAGGAAAATGAAAGCAATGTGCCATCGCGAAAATCAAATAATAAGACAAATAATTTCTTATCCTTTTTATATTGAGACAATCGGGAATATATTTCAATGGAAATCAACTTCCCCCAATCGAAAATGGCCTACTCCTTGATGGTAAAATATAAGATGTAAAGGGTCAAAGGTTGATCTGCAACATAGACTGGGTAGTTAGAAAGCGCGCGCGTGAAGGTAAGCATTGACCTAGGGTTCGTGCTCTCTCGCATCCATGCCAAACCAGGGTGGAGGGGAGCCGCCGCCCCCTCCCTCCCCAACCACGTCCTTCAGGAAGCTAATCACAGCTTGCAGAAAGAAAGCGCCCCAAGCAGAAACACTAAGTTTTGTAAAAAAATTGGATGAAGTTCCAGAGATCAATCTCCCCCCTGAACAACCAATGAAGGTAGCACTCTCCCTCTCAGATCGAGGGTTGGTAGGTCAGTTCATGGGCCTTTGGCCCTCAGCCAGGACAACAGACAACTGGATCCAAAGGAACTGGCGGCCATTAATAAAAAATAGTGTAACTTACTACGTGGTTGGAAGGGGCTACTATATTTTGGAATTCATCTCCCAGGAGGACCACGATTTAATCTTCAGGAATGGCCCATACTTCATGGGCACACAGGGCCTTTATCTGAATCGATGGACTCCAAACTTCGATCTAGCTTCGGAAGTGCCAAAAGATGTCCCGGTCTGGGTCAGACTCCCAAATCTGCCAATCCACTGCTGGAACTCCTCGTCGTTGCAAGCTATTGGGAATGGACTAGGGAATTACATTGACAGAGCCGATCCAAAAGACCAATATTCCTGTGCAAGAATTTGTGTGGAAGTTGACTTGGAAATAGCTTGTCGGAAGCGGTAAAACTGAAGGTAGGAGAATGGCAACACCTACAAAAATTGGACTATGAGCAGCTCCCGTTCAAATGCAGAGGATGTCATGAATATGGACATTTTCAGAGAAACTGTCCAAAAACCCCAAGCACAGAGAAAGAAGGTGAGGAAGGTTGGCAACAACCCCGAAAAGGAAGGTCGAAGTCCAAAGGGCCAAGAAGGGAAAATCCAACTCCCGCTCAAGAAAACCCTGGAAATAGAGAGATGACAAACAACTTCAAAGCACTGGGAAACGAATATGACACGAAGAATCCAAGCAAAGCCGCCCAAGCTAAAGAAGAAAGAGGCGTCCAAATCCCAGATACTAGAGGAACCCAAAAAAAAGTAGAAGAAGTAGAGAAACCCATCTCCCCACCAAGGAACGGGGACACTCAAGGCATCGAGGAAGGAGAGATCTCGTCAGGAAACGAATCAGAAGGAGCAAGTGAAGCCTGGGACACCCCAAAGAAGCTGGGGAGAGGCAGGAAATCCAAAAAAGCGGAATGATACCAAGAAACCTATAAGGATGTCCTAAAAGGAGCACAACCAACCATCAAGAAATTGATCGGATTAAGGCAAACCAGGAAGCTGGCCAAGGCCTCCCAAGGAGGCCACTCCCCTCCGCAAAATAATCAATGAAATTAACTTCCTGGAACTGTAGGGGTCTAGGTAGCAAAAGGAAGGAAGAAGCTTTTAGGGACATACTCAGAGCAACGAAAATGGACATCCTACTTATCCAGGAAACCAAGATGAGTCAACAGGACTCTATGAAAGTTTCAAAAAACGTATGGAAAAACAACCAGGGTTTAGCCGAAAATGCCAGAGGCACATTAGGAGGAATCTGCACCCTTTGGAACGCCTCCAAAATAGATCTGATCCGCTCAGACCTGTGCATGCATTGGATATTCTCCCAACTTCTCCATAGGGAGTCAGGGCAAACGATAAGTCTCTTTAATATCTACGTCCCACATCATATAGATGAAAAAAAAAATTGCTGGAAAACCCTTCTAGACTATTTAACAAATAATGAGCTAGAAAACATCATACTAGGAGGGGACTTAAATGTAACTTTGCCCCAAGAAGAAAAACGGGGAGGATCTATCGTAAGGGACCCAGCTAGAGAATGGGTGGAGGACCTAATCTCAGCATAGGATTTAATGGACATTAAGCCGACCAGGGGACATTACACCTGGACCAACAAAAGGGTAGGCTTGGGGCATATCTCTGCCCGTTTGGACAGATTCCTTGTCCAAAGCTCGTTCTTGTCCCTTGGGCTTATAGCCTCTTCAGAAATCCTCCCCCATAGTACCTCTGATCATAAACCAATTAGCTTAGAGCTAAGGAAGGACCAAGGCCAGGGGCCCACCCCCTTCAGATTCAATCCCTCATGGATACAGGATAAATACTTTCTGCATAAAGTCTCCAACATTTGGACAAGCAAGGTCAACGGCTTTGTGTTTTATGTTTGGGAAGAAAAATTGCGACGACTTAAGGTCGCGCTAAAAGAATGGGAAAAAAAACAAACTAATCCAATCACCCTGCGATTAGAAGCTCAAAGGCATCTGGAAATTCATCAACTCGCTCTGGAAAAGAAGGAGATCACCCAACAAGACTTACTTAATGAGGAGCAACTCCAGAGGCAATGGCACAAAGCCTGCAGAGATGAAGAAGGATACTGGAGGCAGAAGTCTCGAAGTCTTTGGTTGAAGGAAGGAGACAAAAATACTAGCTATTTCCACAAGTAAGCGGAAGCAAGGAAACATTATAAAGATGTAAAAGAAATACAAGTCCAAAATGTTACAATATCTGAGCCAGAGGGAATTAGGCAGGCAGCTTTTGAAACATTCAGAACTCTCTACTCAGAAACACAAAGGGCAAGCATTGACCCTCAAATGTACCCCCTATCCATTGTTCCAAATCTAATAAAAGAAGATATCAATCTCAGACTCATGGAGGAAGTCACACAGCAGGAAATAAAAGAGGCGGTGGTCCAAATGCACCCGGATAAAGCCCCTGGACCGGATGGATTTACTGCCAGATTCTTTCAGCATTGTTGGGAAATAATCAAATCGGACCTAACCAAAATGATAAGGAAATCACAAGCGAGTAGCAAGCTAGGAGGCAGCACAAATTCAACCTTCCTAGCACTCATCCCTAAAGAGAAAGGAGCGATTAGCTTCAGTCGATTCAGGCCGATCTCCCTCTGTAACACAAGTTACAAAATTCTTACCAAGGTCATCACAAATAGATTGAAAAATGTTCTTCCTCTAATAATTCCAGAGAACCAGGGAGGCTTCATCAAAGGAAGACAAATAGAAGACAACATAATCCTGGTGCAAGAAGCGCTTCACTCAAGCCTACGCAGGAAAGATAAAGGTATGATTATTAAACTAGACCTTGCAAATGCTTTTGACAGAGTTAATCATAATTTCCTTTTTGAGGTATTGAAGAAGTTCGGATTTGACCAATCCTTTGTGAATTGGATAAGAGCATGCATAGGATCTCCATGGATAGCCCCCATGGTAAATGGAAGAGTAACAAATTTCTTCAAAGCGACTAGGGGCTTAAGGCAGGGATGCCCTCTATCACCCTTGCTCTATGCAATTCAAGCCTCAGTTCCGAGCTACCAACTGGAATCTTCCAGAACCCAAAGCAACCTCCAAGGTCTAAAAATAGCGCAAGGTGTGAAGGAAATCAACCATGCACAATTTGCGGACGATACCCTGCTGCAAGGTGGGGCAAGTCTGTTAGTTGCAAAAAGATTCAAAGAGGAGCTGGATGCTTATGCAGAAGTGTCAGGAAGCGAGATAAGTCAATCAAAAAGTAAAATTTATGGTTGGAACATTACACCCAAAGAGATGTTGGGAATTTCCAGAGTTTTGGGGATGGAAGGGCACACCAAATGGGAGACCTTCACCTACCTGGGAATCCCTATTTCCAAAGATGCTCCAAGGGCCTCACAATGGAACGATTTACTAGACAAATTAAAAAAGAGAATTTCCTCCTGGGGGGCGAACTGGCTAAATCTAGCAGGGAGGATAGTCCTAATCAAGTCCATCCTGGCAAGCGTACCCATCTACCATAACTCTTTGCTACTAGATCCAATCTCTACAATTCAAAAAATGGAGGCAATGCAAAGAAGCTTCCTGTGGAAAGGGGGGAAGAAAACAGGCAGGAGACTTCACCTTATAAACTGGGACAAAATTTCCAAACCTCTCATGGAAGGAGGCCTCAATTTTAAAAACACCCAAGTACAGAACCTAGCTCTAGGGGCTAAATTGCTATGGCACATCGTCAGTGGGTACATCGCGTGGAGCAAGGAAGCACTATGGAAGAAATATTTCAGAGGCGCAAGGAGCAAGTGCATAGAAAATCCCTGTAGAGAGGCTAAGGGGTCCCCAATCTACGCTCTTTGCAAAAAATCCATGGACCTTTTTACTCCTCACCTTACCTGGGTGCCGAGAAACGGGAAAAAAATTAAAATCTGGTAGGACTCCATTATAGGGGACCCGCCTATGGAACGAAGTCAGGACCTGCAATGAATAAAAGGATGGATGGATGGGCAAAATCTAAAGACACTCTATGACATCTCTACGTGGGGAAATGATAGTGCCAAGCTGTGGCAAGGCTGGGAAGTGGGCAATCTGCCCCAGGAATTAGAAAATGATTGGTGCGCCCTAAAGCTCAGTCTGCAGGGGAAAGCCCCCATTAAAAAAAAAGGTAAATATGAGAGAGGTTGGGGGAAGAATGCGAAGCACTACTCTACCTCGTTGGGATACAACACCTTCCGAAACATCCCTCATGTTCCACCCAACCCGTACCTCTGGAAATCCATCTGGAACATAAAAACCATTCCCAAAATAGACCTGTTCCTCTGGACTCTAAGTCATAGCAGTATCCAAACAGGGGAGAACCTCCAAAAGAAAGGTTGGGAGGGCCCTTTCAGGTGCCCCTTGTGTCAACAAGCTGAGGAAACCTCAGATCACCTTCTCCTTAATTGAAGCTACTCAAAAGAAGTTTGGAAGCTGGCGGTTGGGTTGCAAAAGACCCTACATCTTCCCCAAGATATTAAGTCCCTCCTCCAAAACTGGACAGCCGTTTACCCTTTCCAATTGAATAAGCAAAGCTATGCCTCGAGGCTTTGGCGAGAAATCCCAAGGTTTATCCTTTGGGGGATTTTGCTGGAAAGAAACAACAGAATTTTCAGGGAAAAGCAAAGGAGTACCCCACTTGTGAGTGCAAAGATCAGAGCTCTCTTTGGCGAATGGGCTATTACTCACCGACATCCTCAATATAGTAGGGAGTTGGAAGAAAAAGAAGAGCTTTGGCTGGGCCAATTATGAATTCAATTGCAAACTGGGAACATAGTCAACACCACAATTCAAGAGAATTGGGAAATAAGGACAGGAAGGAACGAATTTGACAATTGGAAAAAGGAAAGGAGAGCCTGCATCCTGTCTTTTGACGTAGCTTCAAAGGGAAATCTAGGCCAAGCAGGAGGAGGAGGCATAATTGTAAAGCCAAACGTAGAAGTCATGGTGCGATATGCCATGGGCTTAGGCATCGCCACCAACAACCATGCAGAATCAATGGCATTGTGGCAAGGCCTATGCCAAGACATAAGAAATGGAATCCAGAATCTGATTATCATAGGAGATTCCCGAATGTAAATCCGTGCCATAGCCTACTCTACGAAAAATCAAAGTGCACAGCTCAATAATTTGTTGGCTAGGATACACCTCCTCCTCAAAAGGCTTGACTCATATCAAGTGTTCCATGTTCTGCGGGAGTTGAATAAAGAAGCGGATGAAGAGACAAATAGAGGTGCTATGATGGAACAAGGATGCATGAGTGAAAACAGACAGCTAACCACGGTGAATCTACCTTGACCCGCCTCAACCCAAATGAAAGCCCATGCAAGTTGAAAAGAAAGGGACAAGACCAAATCGACAGTGCCAAGCATCAGCCAATGAAGGAGCGTGGGACAGGACAAAGCGAGCAGAGGATGGCCCAAAAAGGATCGGATCCCTTACACAGAGGAGACAACAAGATCACCCCCCCATACCTCTTGGGAAAAGCAGAGAGGGGAGAAATGATGAGCGCAGGGCGGGCATGATTAAATTCGCACTCACCCTCAACCTGAGAACAAACCCTCATTTAGCTGAGAAAAGAGACGATGAAGAGGATTCAGAGCACGCGAACCAGAGGACGAGAGATGGCCGCGAGTTCCAGCCGAAACCTCACCATTGAGGAGCAACTGAAACAACTAGATGAAACACTGGAGGGCTTGAAGCAGACACTCCAGTATCAACTCGATTTCCTGGAGAATTTAGACTCAGAGGCAGGCCGACAACTAGAGCAACTGGAGCAGGATATCTCTATTGTAAAAATTGGATTCACAGAGGAACTTGGCAAGTTACACCAGGAGCTGAAGAGCCCAAAAGATGAGTTTGAAGAAAGGATCGGCCAACTGGAAGGAAAAATGTCTAATTTAAACATCCAATGGGGGAAAGATCCCAAAGAGTAGTCAGTTTCTTGGTCAGTAGCGATTTCCCCTTCAAGCATCCTGGCATTTTGTATAGAAGCCAGGGATTTACAATAATTATGTTCTCAGTAGATCTGAACCGCCTTTGGGGGTGCTTTTAAAATCTGGCAATTTCAGTAGTGCAACTTAGTTTATTGTAGGCAACTACTCAGTGAAGCTCTGCCATTTTGTAACCGAACTGTGGATAGTCCACAAGTAATACAAATCCTGCTAAATGCTTTTGTCAAAAAAAAAATATAAGATGTAAAGAATCATACGAGAAATGCTAGCAGTATTTTCTTGGCCTATAGTTCTAGTAAATAACCAGGAAATTTCCCAAAATAGGTTTTTGAACAAGTTGACCTGTAGTCTGGTAATATCCTTAGGGATGGTAGCGGGATTCTCCAAGAATTCTGGTAAGATATCCAGGCCGTTGTCATGTTTTTTCAAAAAGTCTTTGAAATATTCACCTTTGAAGGTGAGATTTGACTATGGGAGTCTCAACATCTTACAAAATACTTGAGGTGAAAGAATAACAAGAGAATGGTCCTGGAGTGGAATTATCCGCTGGCTTGGTATATATTTCTCGGTGCACCAGGAAACCAATTCCTTGCAGTCAAAAACTTCTGGAACACAACCTGCGCGCGTAATGTCGGACGTCCAAATTACTTCCTACTGAGTAGAAGGGGATGAATAATAAGAGTATGCTCTAGACCACTGAAAATTCTGATCTTATCATCCAAATATGTTCAAGGTATCTCCATAGAACTGTTTTCCTCCTGCTGTTGCCATAATTTGACGAGAGCGTTCTTTTTTATCTAGATAATCTTAGAAATGGGTGCTTGAGAGATAATATACAATCTTCCACAAATCATGATTTAATGTGGTTTAATGCAGAAGTTCCTCGAGCCCTTCGCCTATTAATGACAATATTTATGGGACCTGCATAGTGATTTATTAGAATTAAACCATACTAAATGTGCATTGGGAAAAGTGCAAATATGGCGGGGATGGACATGAGCAGAATAGGATTTTAGATTTTTATGAACCCTCCAACCCGGGAACTCACCAACTCATGATTGGAGAAGGTTGAAAAATGGCTAAGTGTTGTGAGGCGGTCAGATGGACTCAACATAGGAGAAATGATATGATTGGAATCTCAGGGAGTCTGGGGGTCAAAATGTAGATTGTTAGCACTTGGTAAATTTCCCAGAGGTTGACAAAGAAGAAATCTACAAAGGTAACTTTATCCAACCACTTTTGAAGCTGGGATCTAGCCCTTCCAACTTCAGAGAGGGATATCTCTATATGATTTAGCTATGTTTCCATATTTAAATATTAGGCTAGGTAAATAAATAGGTCGGTTTTGTTGTTAAAATGTTTTTCGAATTGGTTGAGATAGTCTACACATCCATTGGGCTATGGGGTCTGCGTTTTAATAAAATGTGAGATCAGAACCAAAAACATAAAGGAAAACTCTCCACAGGGAGAGATAATATAATCACTGGATCTTTTAATAGCATAAATGATGGACAGCGGAAAAGATGAGAAAGATAATTTTCAACAAAGAAGCAATTAATAATTTCTTTATTAAAAACACCAGAAGATAAACACTTAAATATTTCGAGTCGGAAACAGGGTATATGAAGATAAATCCTGCAACATTCGTTACTCTTAAAGATTAGAATTAGAAAACAATATGATCACGAAGCAAGAATAACATTCAACTTAGAAGGAAAACATCACCAGTGAATACATGCAAGAATCCTGTAAAGTGCCTCCTTTTATTAATGGAAGATCTCTTCAACAATGTTACAGTCTGATAGCGTCAGGGTGTGAATATCAACAACCCTCAATACTTCGCAAGGTGTAGTATTTATAACTCAACTTACAAACGTTCCTGTCATAAATGATCAGGACGTGCTAATTCTATTTTTATCCTAACAAATTTAACAAATCTCCTAAATCTAGGAACTGCTTGATGACTTGGTGTATCTGGACGCTGATTTCTGGGTAGACTGTTGATGAATCCTTTTGCACGACCTCATCTGACTGGACATGTGACTGGACCTGGACAGCTCATCTTCTAATCGAGCAGATCGCAGAGTTCCTCCCATCTGAGATGACTAGGCACAGTGACTTTGAGCAGTCTTCGATACACTTCGTCCATTTCTGTATATTTGGCGAATGTAGGCTTGGTGAGGAATATGTATCGAATCTCGTGCTGGATACTAATGTCCCACTGAAGGGCATCCAAGAATTCTTTGTCGGTAATGCTCCCTTGTATGCCAACAAAATTTGAACTGTCCTTAGACACCTCAGTCAATCTCTTCTTGTAATCTGGAAGTGTCATCAATTTATCATTAATAACCTTCAAACCAGGTAGACCTTTCTTTTGGAGAGCTTCAATCTTGTTGAAGAACCTTTGCACCCCTTGGTCCATGACCTGAAACTTTTCTTCCAGCTGAAGCATTAGACCTCTCTTGGTCAGAACTCTCTTGACCTCAAGGATGGTCTCTGTTCTGTCTTCGATCTTCAGCTCTTCCAGCTCTTCCCTGGTCTTAGAGTTGAGGAACTTGATGATCTCATTTTCCTGTGTTGGCATGTCTCCCAACTCTACTCTGATATTCTCAATGGACTTTTTGCTTCTTTTGAGCAATTCATTCTGCTCAAACATGATCTGGATCATGGGCCATATCTCATTTATGGACTTAGTGATGTCTGTCCATACACTCTCTTTGATTTCAGCTAAAGTCTTTCCTGCCACTGTTTGCTTCTGGAGCTGCTGAAGTTCCTGTTTGAGCTGGTCTGTCACCTGCTTTTCCTTAGATAGGCTGGTCTGGAAGGAAGTTTTGAGTTCCTGAAGGTTCTCAACTTCCTTTTTAAGCCTGCTGATCTCAGTCTCCTGCAGGTTCATCTTCTCCATGGATCTAGCCAAGTCGGTTGTATTCTCTTGAGATGTCAATGGAGTTGCGGATGGGATTGTTGTTACTGATACAATGCTTTCTCCTGAAATCGGAATGGCACTCAATGGAATGAATTCCATTGGCTTCATCTGCTCCTTCTCTTTTAATAATCTCTCCATTTCAGCTTCCATTTCTTTGAGCTGTGCATTCTGCTCCATGAGCAGCTTAAGCATTTCATCCTTCTCGCCTTCTTTCTCTGCTATCTCCTTCGCCTGCGAGTCCTCTGTGGGCGGGAGTTTCAGCTGTTTTCTCAAGGAGGCGATGCCATCATTATTCTTCTTTATCATCTCCTCTACTGCTTTGATGTTTGAAGGGTCATAGCTGATCTTGAGGACCATCTCCTCCAAAGTTTTGATTCTATTGTCTTTCGCAAAGGATGATATCTTCTCCATCTTGAGTTGTGTCTGAGCATTGTTTAGTGACACCTGTAATTTTGCTGCAGAAGCGGAAGCATGTGCCAATGTATGAAATACCATCTCCCCTGTCTGCTTGTGAAGATCCATATGATCTTCTGGGTGCACGTCCTTCATCTGGAATTCGAAGGTGGCCCTCTTATAGTCTATGATTACCTTGGGTTCTGGTACATGTGCCTGGAGGAAGGCCATGTGCATCCTGCCCTTTCTGTGTCAAATGCAGACAACATCCTATGCTGTGCAGTCGACGTCTACTTCCAGAACTGAGCGTAAGTGCTGCTGGTAAGGGTCTGGTTCTTTTTCTTGATCAGCTCGTACTTCTCGAAAATGCTCAACTTAGGCCCAGTCTTGCCTGGCTGAGTGTCCAGTGGGGAGTCTGTGGATTTCTTTGGTACTAATGGGGTGATGTCCTTATGAATGCTCAAACCGAAGGGTGGAATCATAGACTTAGTCACTGTGGTAGGTGGGACTTCTTTTTCTTTTGTCTGGCCAGGAATTGAAACTGTCTTGGACCTCTTAGTGTGTAGCTGGAATTCTTTGGACGATACCTCCGTGACAGGCGGAGATAAATCTTGTCGAGGCCTTTTCTCCTTAGGGACCTGTGGCATGGTCGTTGGTGGCACAGAGGTTAGGGGAACCTGCTGCTCTACTTCAACCAAGGTGTTAGGCACCCATACTGTCTGATTGGCGAATTTTTCAATCTCAGGCTTAGACACATGAACATACGGGATGTTCTTGTTCTTCACCCGCATTTATGAGATGATCCTGCAAGGATCATAATGCCATGGGAAGCTTAATAAAAACTTCATCTCTCTCAACATCCTGTCAGCTTCTTCCCCGGTGCCCCAACTATTGCAGATGAAGGAGCCAATCTGCCCTTTGATTTGAAGTTGCTTCTTTTTCTTCAATGATACGAAATGGATGTCATTTGAATTCATGATTTTTCTTATATACTCTAAAGCAAAGATTCTTACCGACACATACTTGGGTAGCTTGTAAAGATCCAATTCGCACTCGTATACTCTGATCTTGGAATGGTTTTGATACAGGTACCAATCCCCGATCTTTGTGTTGTCTGAGAGATGCATGATTCTCTGGACTTCGTCATTTATTCGAGGCTCGGGCCTGCCGCTCAACATGCTCACCACCGGGTGGTAGAACAGATCGATGAATGCCTTGAAGCTATATTCGGTGGAGTTATGCTTCAACAAAGAGGTCCATGCTGTGACTGGTTGAGGCCTTCCATCTGTGTCCATTTTCTGCATGGAAAAACTAAACTTATCTGCTTGATAGAAAACAAACATGTAGGCCAGTATAGACGAGTATCTGAACATGCCTTCCATGCCAAAATTCACAAACTGTTCGTGAAAATTTTCTGCTAAGAAGGTGCTGAAATCAAACTGGGTTGTGGGCTTTTCATCAGTGGAGAAAATGGATAGAAAACCCAGAATGGGCTCATCTACCCACTGGTCGGAATAGTACCCTAGCAAAGCGCAAAGGGAAGAAATGACCTGGTTACCCTTAGTGGAAAACATGGACAACGGGTAAGGGGGATTTGTGGAAGGGAATTGAGAGGAGGTGGGAAGAAAAAGATTGAATATTTGAGCTCTTTGGGGAAAATTCATCTTCTGATACAACTCTGTGAGGATTTCCAGGTTGAAAGGAGATGCATAGTCGGCCTGGGGAATTTTCATCATCTGGTCGATGTCTTCGAGCATAATGAGGAACAGGGTGTCTCCGGACGAGGAGATGACGGCTCTTTGTTCAAGAATATAGTGAGCTTGACATTTAAGCGCGAACTCAGGAAAATGGTGGATCTAGGGAAAGAGGTAAAGGGGAAAATTGGACTCCCAGAGTCCAATTTCATCGCTCTGGTCCAGGAAAACTTCCCTGAGCCATGACTGGAGGTCTGAAAAATCGAAATCGCATTTGGTATCTGCGATCAATCTGTCTTTGTCGACCAGTGGGATCTTGTCCAGGTCGACAGGAGGCGGGAGAAACGGGTTCTCTTCTCCTTCTGCTTGTCTGGGTTTTGGCGCCATTTCTGCAACGGTACTTGCAATAAACACAAAGTTAGTGGGGTCGACTGATTGTGGATGAGGGCGACAGAATGTAATGGAGGAGTAAGCTAAGAGTTTCTCTGGTGTGATGAGTGAACAACGAAAGTAGAGAAACGGTAGTTTTATTTAAAAATGGGGTCGGTTGGGCGCGAGAGACAGGTCAGCTAGATAACGGATAGGTTATCCAGTAATAAATGGACAACGAGCCACTTGGGGGTGAGATGGCAGGTGACGGTGGCTGAAAAATATGAACGGGTGACGTGGCGGCTAGGGATTGGAGGTAAAAGTCGCAATAAGGGGCTGGTCATGAGTGAAAAGGGGTAGGGGGATGACATCAGTTATGGGATGGGATATAATTCGGGAACAAGTGGGACAAGTGGAACTAGTGGAAGATGACATCCATAAGTGACTGGGGTCTGTCAGATAGCAGATGGTGACGGGACTTCAGGACCAATATATTTATGCCACATATGACAAGGGGCCTGCCAGAGGAAGATAACCATTCCAGACCCCCCTCCTTCAGTTAAAAGCAGATCATCCGGGGGGGTCCGAAATCCATTGTGGGCCATTGATCTGTGCACCTGTTTCTGAGCTGTAGATCCAAGCACACTCTTTATCACTCATTCC
>ML795403.1:456265-471348 GCA_009831015.1 Picea engelmannii
AAAACTCATAACACTATCCCCACGCCCATTCCATTCACAACCGAGAGAGCAGACAAACTCATAACACTATCCATGCATAGGAGTGATACCAATATTCGATCAGGCTGAGGGCATTGAGACAAAGAGAATTGAGACCGAGGGAATTGAGACACAAAGAGAATCCAAACCCCACACAAGAGTGGAGACCAAGATTTGAGACTGAGGGCATCCGAGACTAAGGGAATTGAGACTAAGGGCATTCGAGACTGAGGCCATCTAAGACTGAGGGAATTGAGACCATCAAGGGTCATCTGAGACTGAGGGAAAGTATGTGTGAGACCATCGAGGTTCATTCCAGACCGAGACCAAGACCTACACGTGAGACTAGAAAGGGCCATCCGAGATTGAGGGAAAGGACAAAAATAATGGTATGTTCTTTCAGATACTCTAACCTTGCTTGCAATGGAAATGTGGTTGGACTACTAATGTTAACAACAAGAAATGATAGAAGTTCCAAATTAGTATCACTATTATTACATGTATTCATGATCATGGTTTTCTTTCCCACTATGCAATTTTTATTTGAATTGGTGGATATTTGATGATGACCACACCACATTCCATATCTTGGTTTCTTGAAACTAGTATTTTGAGAACATTATGTCTATTGTTTTTGCTTCCAATGAAACTTGCAATATTTGAATTATATGTCCTTTTAAAAAAGTGATTGAAGAAATTTTGGGGCATCCTTTGTTGGGTCCACTATATCTCTTGAACTTCCCTTCCAAATTCATTGCAATAAGCATCACTAAACTTGGTCATAGTTAGGAATTCCATTTCTTCCATAAGGTACTAGTGTAAGAATTCATTGATTTTGAGAACCCTCAAGCATTTAGGGATTTTATCATTCACCTTAATCAATGTTTGGTGGTACTTTTCAATGAAGTTTAGAATAAACTAGTCTTGATTTAAGTACAATCTTTGTCACTGTATGTATGCATCATCAAAGTGTCCCATGGGATAGAAGTTATCTTTCAAGGTTGTCTTAATTTCTTCCCTCATGGTGATGGACCACTGTTCTTATTCTATCTGATGGGTAGACTATCACCACCATAAGATTTCATTTTCAAAAAATTTGAGAGATACAACAACATGAACTTATTAAAACTATTTAAATCAATGAAGATCCTTGTAGAGGATCTCACTAGTCAATTGAATCTAATGAAATTTCCTCTTAAGTGGATGTTATTCATACACTACAAAATTCTCAATATACTCCAAATTCAATTAAAAAAAAAAAAAACTAGATGCAACAAACCAAGCCTTAGAAGATGGTGTTCTTTTTTATTTGTAGAATGATATTATTCCTAGAGATATTCTAGAAGATGCCAATATACCAGGATAACTTCTATAACATAATTGATGAGAACTAGGTGACCACCTTTCGATATCCACCCAATTGCACCAGAGATATACTATTTTTTAAATCTTTGATATTTATGAAGTCATCAATCTTGGGTAGAGGGTACCAATATTTCCAAGAAATGTGCCCTATCCAGGAGTCTTCCATGCAACTATGCAACTTATGCAACAAGACTTTGATGATATTCTAACTTTATATTGAGCTTACTAAGGAACACAACGCCATAAGTTATGGAAGACTAAGTCATTGACATTTATGGAATACTAATTCATTAGCAGTTATGAAGACCGAGGTCTAAACAAGTCCACACATACCCACTACATTTCCTAAATAAGAATGCACACATTTATGATTTGTGAGCTAAATAATATCACAAAACTTCATTTTTTGGGGGATTGGTTAATTTCATCTAGACCAAGGTGCAACAACATGTTTTTGAAGAAGTGACAATGTTGAAGCTATGCACTACACCTATTCTTACACTACTATATGTTTCTCATCCTTTTGATATAGAAGATGATGCATATGACTATGGGATATGTATTTTTCTGACACAACAATGTCATTCCATTTTGTTTTACTTAGAGACATTCAATGACGCAATCCACAACTTTTGAAGTTATGGTAGAGAGATGTGCTCCATTTCTCAAGTAGTTCACTAGTGGAGACACTATGTATAGGGAAAATAAATTGTTATTCAATCTAACCATAAGCCACTATAGACCTAGATAAAAATTGAGAACACACCACATATGAAATGGAATTTCTTATAGAAATTCCAATTGGTTATCAAACATTTACATTGAAGAAAAAAAATGTAGACTACTATTTGATAAGACTACCAATAGCATTTGCAGTGGTTCTTAACACAAAAAGGTGTGATATAGAACACTAGAAAGAGTTCTACAATACACACATAATTTTTTTGAAAGTTTATGCAACCATTCAATAAGGATGCCACACTACCTACACAAGATTTATTTGTAATTCGGTTGATTTTCATATGAATAAAGATATTTTGTATTGACTTGATAGGATGTGCTCACTCGCAAGTGAACCTAGGGATTTGTTTATTTGGTAATCTCATTTATTGAAGTTGGTTGGGTATTTTGTCACATCAAATATAGTTGCAACTTTACAACAACATTTTTATTCGCCATGTATGAGGCATGATGTTGAGCACTACCTCAATTTTTTTGTTGCATGCTCGATTGCTAAATTGAAAAATCACCATTTAGGTATGTATAATATTTTGATTATGTCCTATAGATATTATGGATCTGTTAGTGTAGGTTTATGGTTCACCAATGGATAAATTCTAACATGAATGTATGGTTCACCATATCCATAAGAAAATGATGGTTCATGTTGGCCCTTGGTTAGGTATTAAGGAAAAAAGCGAAGACTGAGGAGGAAGAAAGGATAAGTACAAACTGTGCAGAAGGCACATAAATCGAGGAGGGGTTGAAGTGGCAGAAAAGAAAGAGTGAAGTAAAGGAAAATCTATCTGTTGGAAGAGAAGATCAAGGAAGACAAATCATCGAAGAATATGGATCGTGGACAACTCAACAAGTGGAAGAAGACACCAACGGATGCTTTGGAGCACCTCATGGAAAGGAAGGAGGAACATGTTGGTGAAGCCCTTAAAATGCGAGTTAAGTGGACCTAGGGTTTTGGACCTAGGGTTTTGGAACTAGGGTTTTGACACCTAGAATTTTGTCATGTAATGTATAAATAAATGTCTAGAAGACCTGGGAGGGGGTTATTTCGTTCGTATTATGTTTATTTTTTATCATTGTTGATTGTTGTTGTTGAGAGCAATATTGAGTCTGTATTTTGGATCTTCATTTGGGTGCGAAGATCAACTCTCCAGCTGGGTGTGCAGGGAGGGAAGAGAAAGAGAGAAAGAGAGAGAGATCTACAACTAAGTGCGTAGATAGAACTGTATGTTTTCATCTAATATATCAAGAAACACAGTTCTGTGGACATAGCCCTAGGGAGAGGGTGAACCACGTATATCTTATTGTCTTTATGGTTGATGCTATGTTATTTTTCATTTGATATATTGTTACTACATTGTTTTGTTAGATTAGAGATATAACTTGCGAAGTAAGTTTAAGAGTGGTAAAGAATATCTAGATTACTTTGCGTGGTGTTTGGAATCACTTTGCATTTCCTCTGGTTGTAGACACTTATGTCCTGCAACCCCCTATTGCTACTTCATGTGAGACTACATCTGCTTCGCAGGTGTTGCCGAAAGGGCCAGTAGTTAGGGTTTGTTTGTGCACTGTAAGAGTTGAACCATGGGTCTGCCCTTGTGCCAACAAATGGTTCCATTGTTGGGACCAAGATCTTATTGAGGGAATGTCAAGGTGGTTTCCATTGAAGACAAAATTCATAAGTGGATAGAAGAGAAAGAAAAGGACTTCGTCAAAGCTCAGAACAAGAATCCTAGCATTAGTACAAAAGATTGGTTGGGAAGGTACATCTTTATCGACATACATGAGATTTTATTTCGAGGATTTCATAAGGAGTTATACGAGTGGTTAGCCAGATTATAAGATACTCAGTTTGAGATCAGATATAGACCACTTATGGTTTGGACATCAACTCTAATCAATAAAGTCAATATTGTTGATAACACTGTGTCTAGGGCAGTGGATCTCTGGTTTGATATCACTATTGGAGGATACATTACTGAGTTTTCTATTGACATAGTAGAATCGTATAGTTAAGCGAAGAGGTCTTTCTTTAAGGGACCTAGAGGAAAGTTCCTACACTTCTTAAAGCTAAAGATTAAGATGTTATTGAATGAGAAGAATATCCTAAATATACAGTGAAGCTAATGTTCAAGAATTCAGACAACGACAATGACACAGAGGTTGGACTCACACGAAGTGGGAGATCATTCAGAGAGGTTCCACTTGTGAACCTGTTTAAGAATAATTACAGAGATGAGGGATTCTACAGTGGAGAAGAAGCAAATCTAAAGATGAAGAGTATTCAGAGTTTACAAGAATAGAATAAGTAGAGGCTAAGGAAATTCACCGGGGAGAACTAGAAACTTCAGGAACTGCGACCACTGTTGATGTAAGTACTATTACTCCTCCTGTTGTTTTAGAAGTATTAAGTAACCAGAGAAACCAGAGTAGTCAGGGAATTTAGAGTACTGTTACAAGAATTTTAGCACATACTCAGTCGAGGAACCCATGAAGATCTATGGCAGATGAGATGAGGTTACCCATCTTAAGAGGAGATGGATCTGAAGATCCTGATAAAAAATGGTTACTATGCGAAGCTGTATCGAGCATTAATAAATTCATTAATGAAGCTGTTAAGATAGATTATTTTAGTACTACCTTGAGGGACCACACACTAAGCTGGTATATGAAGTTTTCTTCAGGACCCAGATAGCCTAAACCGCTGAATGAAATTAAGATTGCATTGAGTGCAGAATTCAAGAAGCCTAAGTCTGAGTCACAGTGCATAACATAGTTGAAATAAATCAAGTAGAAGGTAACTGAACCTATATGGGAGTTTGATCAGAGGTTTAAGACTCTGCCAGGTCATTTAAGTTTCCAGATTCCAGACGAACATAATAAAGAATGGTTCATCGTTTCCCTCCTGCCACACATTAGGGTTCCTCTAATGCAACAAAAGGTCTCTTTGTAGGCTGAAGCACTGGAGATATCCATGAAATTAGAAGAATCCCCTATAGGAGAATCCAGTCCAGGTATGAGTCAGATATTGAATCAGTTAACTAGTTTATCCTTACAGGTAGAAGATATGAAGAAAGATAAAATGAAGGAAAAAATAGAAGATATCTGGTGTATCAGATGTAAAGCAGAGGGCCATGACAAAGATAATTGTCCCCTATTTCATGAATTCCTGGCCTCGGGAGCACCTATCCCTTAATCCACTCTACCATGGTGCAAGGTATGTAGAAATAAACACTACCCTGGTGAATGTTACTACATGCAGAAATATGTCCAGACACCTACCAATATTTACTGCACATTCTGTAAATATATGGAGCATGATGAGAAGGATTATAGGGCTTATGATATCATGCATGAAAGGTCAAGTGATACATATAGAATTCAAGGAGAATCTCAACAATAAGGAAATAATGCACAGTTCAACTCCCTAGGAAGAGGAAGCTGCAACCCTCGTGGTGGATTCAGAGGAAGAGGATGAGGAGGAGGTATGGGCCGAGATCGAGGTCAGATTATTTTCTATAACTGTGCACAACCAGGACATTTGGAAAGGAATGTTAGAACCCTTGTACAACCTAAAACTACTGTAACTCATTCAATCATGTCATCGAAGATTGTCCAGTATTGTTAGCCAAACTTTAGGACCAACAAGTCCAATTAATATCAGCATAACCTTGAGGTGAGGACCCCAGAGTCGTTGTTATTACTAAAGGAGGTGTTGTTACAAGAGAATATAGGGTGACCCCAGGAAATACTACAGAAGGATCAAGGATCATAAGAGCTGTAGAGAAGTCACAGTTGTTTGATCCAAGGAGAGGGAGGCATACTTTCGAGGAAGAAAGGAAATAATTTGTAGGAGAACAAGCTTCTTCTTCTAGGGCACAACCAAGAGTCAGGGAATGCAAAATGCCACCAAAATTTTATCAGTCTGTCTTAGCTAAACAAGGAAAAGAGGTAAGCGAGCTCATGGACTTCTTATACACTTGTATCAATTTGATTAAAGATGAAAAAGTTGTTGCAGGAGCTACAACACCTAGTAAGACAATATGAAATTGGAAGAATAGACCCTATGCTAAGTAGAGTTGTGAATCAAGTATCAAGGAAAATAAGGACAAACAAGGAATTACACCTTAACGCTCAGATTGGAGACTACGACGTGGACTATGTGGTCCTCAACTTGGGATCAGAAGTAAATGTTATGACAAAGCATACTTGGGCACTGATGGGAAAACCTAGATTGATGTACTCCCCTATCAGACTCAGGATGGCTAATCAATAGGCAATGAGCCCCTTTGGAATACTAGATCATGTCCCTATAAACATCGACGGGGTAATGACATTTGCAGACTTCGAAGTGATTGAGATTGTTGATGATAACTTTCCTTATCCTACGTTGTTAGGAATTGATTGGGATTTCAACAATTCGACTGTTTTTTACCTAAAGAAGAGAAGAATGACATTTGAGGGTAATGTACATAAGGTCATTTCACCTCTTGACCCAGATGAATATCGCAGATACACAAAACCCATCAGGGAAAAATACCACACATATGAGCTAGAGAACATCTACAAACTGACAGCAAGACAACAAGATTACATTAATCCTACAACAGATGGAAATCTCAATTGGCGAAGTGAAAGTGCATGTTCATCAGATTCAGAGGAAGCATTGGAAAACTAGTAGAACAAAATGTACGAAGTCTCTACGTGGAGATGTGCCAGATTGATAAGAGCAGTTCGTTGGATTGGCACATAAGTAAGTAATCTTCCAACATTTGATGGCTTGAATCATTTAGAGACATTTCTAGTTGAATTTGAAAAAATTGTACCAGTAAAATAGAGGATGTTGGCACTGGATGAAGCCTTGAAAGCTACACCAGCTAGATGGTGGGGAACACACAAGAAGAACATCGTAGAATGGGTATAATTTCGCACCTTACTGACAACGTGTTTTTCAAAACAAGATGAAGGATGCAAAGTTCGTTACACAGGTCAGAGTTGTCCTAAGGACCTTGTGAAAAGTTGTGAGGAGGCTTGGAGCAACATTCCTAAAGAACAGTGGGTACATAAGTTCATTAACACATTGGACACTACACCTATCAAATGGTATCTTCAAGTAGAACTGTGCTTCGTCACTACAGATTGGTACGATATGAATCAGAACTTTATAACTACCTTATTATTTGAAATTCATTACCCTACAATAGATCAGGCTTTACAAATCATAAGACATAAGGTCTCTGAGGAGGCACCTGACCCCCCTCTTGACCACAAAAAAGATGAATGGACTGCGCCTCTTTAGCAGTTACAAGAGTGCTACAATATTAATGTTGATGAGGATGATGACCCAAGGGATGTAAACATTTTAGAATTTGAAGGAAAAAGAGAAATAGAAGGGCCAGGGATTGAATTACCCTTTGTTGGACAACCCATTAAAATTGAGAAGGTTAATATTGGAATCGAGAAAACACCTAAGTTAGAAAATGTTGGAGACTATTGGGATGATGCTACTATTAGCAAGATCAAAGAACTATTGCATGAATATCAGGAATTTTTTCCAACCAAGTTCACAGACATGAAGGGAATTAAAAGTCCCATGGGATAAGTGAAGAACTCTCTGAGACTAGATGCAAGACCCATCAAGAAGAGACCTTACAGACTGAATCCCAAGTACAAACAAAAGGTTAAAATTGAATTAGATAGAATGTTGGAAGCATGAATCATAGAACCAGTTGAATAATCTGAATGGATCAACCCTATGGTGGTCCATGATAAGAAGTCAAGAGAAATCAGAATTTGTGTCAATTTAAGGACACTGAATAATGCATGCCTACATGACCCCTTACCTACACCCTTTACTGATGAAGTTCTAGATAATGTAGGAGGACAGGAGGTCTACTCATTCACATATGGATTTTTAGGTTATCATTAGATCAGAATTGCTAAGGAGGATAGACATAAGACCACATTTACAACAGAATGGGGTTCTTTTCAGTACACTGTGATGCCTTTTGTCTTGAAGAATGCACCATCCATATTTTCCAGGGTGTTGGTCGAAGCATTTAAGGACTTCTTACACAAATTATTGGAAGCGTACTTTGATGATTGGACTGTTTTTAGCCTGAACAAGGATCATGTTGAATGTTTGATATTGATGTTAGATAAGTGCAGGCAATGTTAGATTTCCCTGAATCTGAAAAAAGTGTATTTTCTTCTCACCTTTTGGAGTGTTGTTAGGGCATATTGTGTGTAAACATGGATTGTTGGTAGATCCTTCCAAGATTTCTATCATTGTCGATCTACCCCCCCTACTTCGGTTAGACAGTTGCGCACTGCACTAGGACACACTAGATACTATAGGAAGTTTATTAAGGGTTATGCACATATAAAAACACCTATGTAGAAGATATTAAAGAAAGATAGTAAGTTCCAATGGACAAAAGAATGCCAGCAGAGCTTTGACACATTAAAGAAAAAAATGGTTATTGTGCATATCTTGTTTTTTCTAGATTGGAGTAAGGAGTTCAATGTTCATGTTGATGCTTCTTCCATTGCATTAGGAGCAGTTTTAACACAACCAAGTGTAGGAGAGATTACCACCCCATAGCCTTTGCAAGAAGAAATATTTCTACAGCTGAAAGGAACTATACTATGACTCAGAGAGAAGGCTTGGCTATGGTATATGTGTTGCAGAAGTTTAGAAACTATTTGTTGGGAGGACATTTTAAGATGTTCACTGATCATTCTGCATTAAAGTACTTAGTCAACAAGGCAATGTGGGGGGGAGTAATATGCAGATGGCCACTACTATTCCAGGACTATGACTTTGAGATTGTGGTCAAGATAGGAAGAATGAATAAAGGACTTCATCACTTATCTAGGTTGGAACATGGCGAGGAACCTACCAGTCTAGAGGATACACTACCAGATGCACATTTGTTGGCCATCAGAAAATTCGATGATCACTTCACCGAGATAGTTCAGTTCCTGTCCACAGGAATGGAACCTCACGAGTACAAAATCATTCAGAGGAAATAGTTGGTAGTCTGCGCTGCTAAATTTCAACTTATAGCTGAACAATTATATAAGATGGGACTAGACGAGATCTTGAGGAGATGTGTTATGGAAGCATAAAGACCATTGATTCTAGCAGAAGCACATGAATACCTCGTAGGAGGACACTATGCAGGGAAAGAAACAATGCATAAGGTTCTCAGAGATGGTCTATAGTGGCCTACTTTACATAGGGATGCTAAGGAATACTACAGAGTCTACAATGTGTGTCAAAGAGTAGGGAAGCCTTCTAGAAGGGACGATATGCCTTTAGCACCACAATTAACACTACAAGTATTCGAGAAATGGGTCATTGACTTTGTGGGACCTATCAACCCACTAGGAAAGCACACAGGAGATAGATACATTATCACTACTACAAAGTATTTGACTAGATGGGCAGAAGCAAGAGAAATTAAGGACTGTAGTGCAACTACAGTTGCACAGTTCATCTTTGAGGATATTATAACCAGATTTGGATGCCCGAAGATCCTCATGAGTGATCAAGGCACACACTTCATCAACAAAAATGTTGAATCCTTGACTCAGGAGTTCAAATTTCACCATCAGAAGAGCACACCATACCACCCACAGACAAATGGTATAGTCAAAGATTTCAATAAGATCTTGGAGACAACGCTGACTAAGATTTGCAGTGTTAACATAGATGATTGGGATCTGATAATTGTAGTAGTGTTATGGGCTTACAAAACCACTTGCAAAAAGTTAACAACGCAAACCCCATTCAAGTTAGTTTACGGTGTGGAAGCAGTGGTACCTATGGAATATTTGGTTCCTAGTTTAAGAATTGCAACGTTTACAGGTATGGATGACACATACGTTGTCCAAGACAGGCTCGCGCAGCTGCTGGAACTGGAGGAAGACATATTCTTGTAGGATTTTATCAACATGTGCAAAACGAATGAGAGAAGGCTTACCATGACAGACATATCAAGAGAAAATAATTTAAGCAAGGAGATTTGGTACTGTTATACGACAACAAGTTCATGAAGAATCCATGGAAGTTTAGGGCACATTGGCTTTCACCATTTGAGGTTACCTATGTTACATAAGGAGGATTTGAGCAGTTGAAAACTCTTAAGGGAGAATGGAAGGATTGTCTAGTGAATGGAAGTCGGTTGAAGTTGTACTATGACAACTAGCTACCTCGCAACTCTCAGTAAAATCTAAGGAAGAAGGGTTTAGGTACTAGGTGCAGTTGAAAATGGGTACCAGACACAGAAAATACAGTCTACACAACATGGGAAGGCACAGAGAAGAAAGAATAGGTTGTTATGCACAGTCTACAGTCAAAGCAATACAAAAGGCTCAGTATTGCAGTGACTCGGGATGAGTCACATGTGAGTGTTGGAGGCTTGTTGGCCCTTGGTTAGGTATTAAGGAAGAAAGTGAAGACTTAGGAGGAATAAAGGTGAAGTATGAACTACACAGAAGGAACATAAATCGAAGAGGGTTCAAAGTGGCAGAAAAGAAGGAGCGAAGTAAAGGAAAAGTTATCCCTTGGAAGAGAATATCAAGGAAGACAAATCATCGAAGAAGATGGATCGTGGAAAACTCAGAAAGTGGAAGAAGACACCAACAGATGATTTGGATCACCTTATAGAAAGGAAGGAGGAATAGGCTAGTGAAGCCCTTAAAACGTGGGTTAAGTGGACCTAGGGTTTTGGACCTAGGGTTTTTTATCTAGGGTTTTGACACCTAGACTTTTTTTCATGTAATGTATAAATAAAGGTCTAGAATACCTAGGAGGGGGTTCGTTTGTTATTATTATTATTATTGTTGCTCATTGTTGATTGTTGTTGTTGAGAGCAATATTGAGTCTATATTCTAGATCTTCAGTTGGGTGCGAAGATCAACCCTACAACTGGGTGCGTAGGGAGGGAAGAGAAAGAGAGAAACATAGAGAGATTTGTAGCTAAGTGTGCATATAGAACTATATGTTTTCATCTAATATATCAAGAAACACAGTTATGTGGACATAGCCCTAGGGAGAGGGTGAACCACGTATATCTTATTGTATTTATGGTTGATGCTATGTTATTTGTCATCTGATATACTGTTACTGCATTATTGTGTTAGATCAGAGATATAACTTGCGAAGTAAGCTTAAGAGTGGTAGATGATATCTAGATTGTTTTGAGTTGTGTTTGGAATCACTTTTAATTTCCTATGGTTGTAGACACTCGTGTCCTACAACCCCCTATTGCTACTTTGGGTGAGACTGCATCTGCTTCGCAGGTGTTTCCGAAAGGGCCAATAGTTAGGGTTTGTTGGTGTGTTGTAAGAGTTGAACCCTGGGTATGTTCCCATGCCAACAATTCCTTTTCCATCCCCATGCTAACACATTAAACTCATGCCTTCAACGACGCCTTTTAGCTAGAATCAATGGCACATGCCCTCACTAATGTCACCTTACAATTAATATTAGTGCCTTCAATGGTTCCTTTTCAAAATATTGATAATATAACCTCACCATAATCAATGCCTTTGATGGTTCCTTTTAACATCATCACTTCATGTATTCATTCATGTCACCTCACGATAATTCCACCTCTAATGCCCTCATTAGTTGTAGGCTATCATTTCCAAATTTCACTCTCCCTCATAATAGTTGTTTCCTCTCACCTCTCTTTCCTTCACTAGTTCAACCCTACAGTGTTAATATTAAGAGGGAACTTGAGGAAACAAGGCTTCATCATCTAGACCAAGGTGCAACAACATGTTTTTGAAGAAGTGAAGATGTTGAAGCTATGCACTACACCTATGCTTACACTACTATATGTTGCTCATCCTTTTGATATAGAATATGATGCATATGACTATGGGATAGGTATTTTTCTGACACAACAATGTCATTCCATTGTGTTTTACTTAGAGAAATCCAATGACACAATCCAAAACTTTTGAAGTTATAATAGAGAGATGTGCTCCATTGCTTAAGTAGTTCACTAGTGGAGACACTATGTATAGGGAAAATAAATTGTTATTCAATCTAACCATAAGACACTACAGACCTAGAGAAAACTTGAGAACACAACACATATGAAATGGAATTTCTTATAGAAATTCCAATTGGTTATCAAACATTTACATTGAAGAGATAAAAATGTATACTACTATTTGAGTTGACCATCAATAGCATTCGCAGTGGTCTTAACACAAAAAGGTTTGATATAGAACATTAGCAAGAGTTCTACAATACACACATAAATTTTTTGAAAGTTTATGCAACCATTCAATAAGGATGCCACACTACCTACACAAGACTTATTATTAATTTGATTGATTTTCATATGAATAAAGATCTTTTGTATTGACTTGATAGGATGTGCTCACTTGCAAGTGAACCTAGGGATTTGTTGATTTGGTAATCTCATTTATTAAAGTTGGTTGGGCATTTTGTCACATCAAATATAGTTGCAACTTTACAACAACATTTTTATTCACCATGTATGAGGCATGATGTTGAGCACCACCTCAATTTTTTGTTGCATGTTCGATTGATAAATTGAGAAATCACCATTTAGGTATGTATAATATTTTGATTATGTCCTCTAGATATTATGGATCTTTCAGTGTAGGTTTATGGTTCACCAATGGATAAATTCTAACATGAATGTATGGTTCACCAATGGATAAATTCTAACATGAATGTATGGTCTTTATCATTGATGTTAGTACATGTAAAGAAATATTGCATCTTATTTAGAATTGCATAACTAAATTGAAAATTTCATTTTGAAAATCATATCATTTATTGGGAATTGAAGTTAGGAATTTGCATTGTGTTCATATTAATTTATTTTACTTGTTGAGTCATTACATCATTAGTTTCATGACCACACCTTTTTGAGTAAGCAAGGACACTAAAAGTAATGCTTATAATTTAAAATTGAATAGTAGCGATTTTATTTTCTAGGATGCACAAACTAGCTTAGGATTTAGGGTCGTGCAATAGGATTTTGTGAGTAAACTTCTCCAAGGCTATTAAATCAACATATGTGTCTGACTAAGAGAGTGGAGAAATATGTTGTATAATCAATAATATCAGGAGGCTCCTCTTACATCGGAGTTAAGAATGAGGTCGCATGAGGTTGGTTGAAGGGATATCCCCTCGATACCTTCTTAGCATCAGATATATTTCTGGGGATCTATTCGTATATGGGGATATTTACCTTTACCTCTATGAGAGTTGGTGATTTTGAGGTTTCGGGCTTTGTTACCTTGTGCATATAGTGGATATGACTTGCGACTGTTCTCCTGTGCATCAATTATATCATGGTTTCTTAGTTTCTTGACTTAGGTACCACATAGGTTACTTGCAGGGGTTATTGTACAGGTACCCTAGGTCAGATAAGGGTCAGACAACACACAACCTTTATGGAGGATTACCTCTTCGGGGGGATTTGACCGACTGATTGTTAAGCCCATGAGGGCCCTTATAACTGATTTTTTTACCTTCGATATTTAGCAAAGGAGTCTCAGGGCCCTCTTGTGTGAGGCATACCTACATTATAGAGGGAGGCCCCCTTCAACCACTTTATCCCATTTGTGTGCATATTGGCCTTTTGTTTATTTTACTTTGGTGTGTTCTTTGATTACTAGTTGGCCTTAGTATTTTTTTTTTATATCACGAGTCTTGAGTCATCGTGGAGCCATACCAACTTCCCTACAGGTCTCACCGCTTGTTACAGTTACCATCGCATTTTGAGTCTTTTCCTTCTAAAAGGCGTAAAGTTATCATACATGGTACATACACCTCCACTTACCAGACTTATGATCATACGAGGATGAGTACTGAATTGAGTCGGAAAGATACTGGGAGTCTTTCAACTCCCATACCCACTATAGTCAAAAGTACTCCTTAGACACCTTCAACCACTATGGTTGTAGTGCTGAAGGTTCCCATCATCACACCTATCTGTCCTATAGTGAATACTCAACCTATAGCCACAACATATTTTGGGTCCCTTTGTCTCTGGTTGGGCTACAATATTCAGTCCATATAAGGTCCCCCAGGCTTACTGATTAATGAGCAACGTAGGTTTCTTGATGAAGGGAAGCTTGGTGGTAAACATCAAGCTCACTTGCTCAAGGGAAAAGGAAATAAGAATTAGAAGGAAAGAGGACGTTCTGATGCTCTTGTACACAGACAAGAATGTCTTGACCAGAAAACTACATTGAAGATTGATGAGTCAACATCCATTCAGAGGAATTGAAAGAAGGAAACATGTCTATACTGTGGAAAGTATGGACAAGTGGAGAAAACCTTCTAGAAGAAGAGGGATGACTTAGAGGTGAAGGTTAAGAAGCTCGAGGGATACGTGTTAGTTTTCAATCAATCGAATTCCAATTTTACCTTCCAAGTCAAAACTTCTCAAGCGTTTCTTACTCATACCTAACAACATGAGGGGGTAGTCAATTATGGTCATGCTCAACATATGGCCAAATATGCCTCTCTTTTCTCGTACCTGGATAAAATTGTCGAGCAAAAGATCTATGTTTTTGATGATTTCATTCTCGACGTTGTTGGTCACAGTGACATTCCCTATCGACATGGTAAAATTTTTTACATCTATCATGTGCCAAACCTAAGTGAAATTTTTTTGTTGGTTTTGTTGATTAAGGTTGGTTGTCATTGATGTCAACCCTTGAAGAAAGACCCGTAGCACAAAGGTTTGGGTAATGGACCCAATAGTGTTTGATGTAAATATGACTCATTATTTTTTTTTCATGGTTGATAGGAATTAAATATGGATGAACTCCAAAGTGGTCCCCTTATGGTGAAATCCCTCACGGGAAGACGCTTTGTGGAGTAAGAGAACCCATGCTTAATTGTGGAATAATGAGATGAAGAAAAGTGAATTTGTCAGGGAAAATATCCTATATGG
>ML795403.1:487885-502186 GCA_009831015.1 Picea engelmannii
TGAGCTCACTCCAAATGGATCAAGGAAACATTTTATTTCATTGTAAACAGTTGTGAATATTGGTATGTATATATGTTTGTTTTTGCTGTAAATATTTCAATAGATTTATATGTTGGGTATTGGGGAATTGAGAGTGATGTGAGAGGGGGGAGGGTCCATAAGAGCTTCCACCTTCATGTGGTTGGCCCTGTGCAGTAGAGAATAATTTATTGGATACGTTTAATCTTGGATCAAACCTCCCTCGATCCAACGGAGAAACAACAAAGTCAATGTTGACTTCATTGCTGATACTTCAAATCAAGAGAGGCAGTTTTATCAAATATTAGACGCGTGGCTCCAATAAATTATTCTCGAAACCAAGAGGAGCTCATTCATGTATGTTCTAACACTCTCATAAAAATGCATCTTAGAGTAAATAATGCGCTACAAATATGACTTGTATTTATTTTTTAGATATTTATGGAGGTTGAATGATTTTGGAAGGTACTTTAAGATCTTTCTTCATCAATTGAGGGAAGATCAAGACTAACAGAGGGTCATACAGCTAAATATAAACACGCGGGGTCAACCATTCCAACTGTATTGTCGACCAATTCATCAGATCATGTGTGATTTCTCCTTTCAGCATAGTTTTTTATAGCCATCAATTCTAGTTATGTTTAATGTTTTGTGAATTTTTATGTGATTATTTATTAATGGAGGGTTTGCTATGTGATAATTTATTGAAATATATCATTTGTTTAGTACTTTTCATGTTCTTTCCTTGCATGCATTAATGGTAGATACGAGTCCATTTATATTGAGTGAAAGAAACCTTGACTTCCTCTAGGGATTGATGAAGTGTCAGTTCATGCATCTATTGCTAGGGGTCCTCCTAGAATAAGGCCAAATGAACTTATAAAAATTTCCATAAATAGTGTTGTTGTACTATGCCTCCTTTTTTCTAGCCATTGTTCCAGATCATGGAGCATGTATTGTCCATCAATCCTTAAGATCCTTGCATGTTGATCATGAAAACTCAGAAAGTGCTTCAACGATACAATTTTCCTCCTTTGGTACAATATGCAAGCTAAGTAGTATGGCTATCTATCTGTATTAGAATAACATGGTTAGAGCATCTCCTCTCTTTAGTGCAAGACTCAATATAACCATCATAAACTAGAGGAAAACTTAGGTCAAAGGGAGTGAGTTTTTGGGTTATAATGGGGTTGCAAAAATCAGAGCATCCACCGAAACAATCTTAAGCTAAAAACACTTTCCTTAACATCCTTATTGTATAAAAAGGTATCAATATGTATTGAATTAGCTAATGAGAAGTGTGAACCGGTCTTTAGAAAAATACAAGAAAAAACCAAGAATCATGCCATGGACTCCTCAACAGATGAGATCAAACCCTCCAAGTGCCACAACCACTCCAAGCAAATCACTACAACCCAAAACTCAAAAAAAACAAAGATGAAGTTCCAATGAAGATCCTAGATGGATCCTCCTCCTTGTCTATCTAGGGTGGATATTGCACCACCCAAAATATACTTGTAGTGGAAGGGTTTTTCTCAAAACCCCAACGAAAATGTTCACTACAAGAGAACTAAATAATATATCAAATAATAATACCAAAGTGAGGCTCTATCCCCTCATTTTATCATTTTTCCATGCCTTCTAGAACTTTCCCATTTTTTACCAAATCAAATGTAACTTCTAGAATTTCCCCTTTTTTAATAAATCAAATATAACCTTTATTTTCCCTCCAATTTTTACTTTAATATTAAAAGTCACTTTAATAATGGTTAAGTAACTTATTAATCTAAAGTTATTTTACTTCTCTAATGTCACTTTAAAAAAATCACATATCCTAACAAAGTGACATTAAATGACCCCCCTTTTAACACCTTTTTCTCCACTGACAAGCCATAGAAATCCCTTCTAATACAAAGTAGGGGAACCCAAAAATGGGGACATGAAATTAATATATTAGACAACTAGATATTTCTTTAATAGATTAGATGGATTTCTTAATAAAAATAACTATGAAAATAAATGACAAGAATAATTTAGCACAAATAGGAATAATACACAACTGCACTTGAATATGATACTATCCAATGTTCCATAGCCCCCCCTATGAATACCTTGGTTTTGGGCCCAAGGACCATTCCTTCACTCAATGCATATGGTCGAGCCAAGTCTAGTGCATTCAAATATAGGAGCACAAACCAGGGTTGCAACAAGGTGAGACATCCCTTTAGGGTTCAAAGCCTTAGAAAGACATGGGTTTTGGGTGGGAACAAATTATGGTTAAGAGTAGTTGTGAGGATCCACCCTAAATATGCCACCATTATCATCATCAGAATCTAATCTGATTCATCATCATCTTAAATTAAATTCAAATCATTATAATTCAAATCATCCTATTTAGATTAATCATCTTCTTCTGAAAAGCGAGAAGGAAGAAAGAATAGAAAAGGAGATAAAAGAAAAAGTAGTGTACCTTAAATCATATTCATATTATCATAAATGCATGAAGATCTGTTATTAGCATCTTTATCTAGCAGGAGAAGGAAAAAGAGAGGGGAAGATATGGATAGATATATGTCTATGACCTAGATAAAAGAAATAGATAGATAATTCAAGCTAATGAAATGAAAATGTGAACAATAAGAGATGATATGCCAAACCCAATGATCACCATAAGCCTCTTTTTTTTTAAGAAATAGGTAGGGGGCATAGAAGCACTAGTCGAGGTTAATATTAGATGATAATATGAGGGTATGTATCCCTACTCCCATATCATTAATTGGAATATCAATGAAAATTTTGAGATATTTTCATGCAAAATTGGATAGAAGCATGCACCCATTGTTGGATTGAAATCCATTCATGCCCCCTTAATTCAAGTATTGATTCAACCTCCCATTCCTTTATTTACGAATTATACCTAAATAATAATGAAGGTCGAGTTTGGCGTGATTAGAGGGGAGTTTTCCCTGTTAATCTAGGTCTCAATCTAATTTTCATAGTCTTGTACCCTCCCATAGTCTTTTATTTCATACCTAATTTTTATCTCCCTTTGATCAGCCTCTCGTATGTTAGGGCCAACCTTTAGGGGTTTTGAACCGAAAATTGGGTGTCAAGGGCTACCATTTCTCAACCATTTTCTTATTTCGTCCTAAAGACCGACTAATGTAAGCAAATTAGCTATGCCAACACCTTATTATCATATAGGGATATAAGCTATTATATAGATATTATGCCTACCATTATGTATTAATTAATGTTCATCTCACTCATATCATTGTGTATTAATATATTAATAAATAATATATACCTTACCTTCCTATAGTTATTCATAGTCTTGTATTTTCTTACCATAGTTTCTTTAATACCAAAAGACCCTTCGGTTGGCCTAGTTGGAAATGTAACTTAAGTTTTAATTAATCATTCTACCCTTCCTTCGCTTGGCCTTCATAGGTCCAATTGGCCTTTCATAGGTCAAGGTAAACCTTAGCCTGTCAAAGGGGAGGAGCTAGGTTATTATATAGATATTCTTGCCATTCTGTATTAATTATCACATTAAAGCTCGCTAATACACTTTAATTATTAATACATACATTACCTTGTGTCTTTCCTATCCCAACCATCACAATGTATTATTGAAATTTTATGAATTGTTGGAACATTTTTCTTTATTAGTGGCAGGACAGATTAATTTGAATGATTTCTTTTGCATAGAATCAAATATCTCAAGTATGCACCATTCATTCCCACCCAAAACCTATGTGAATGATATATGTATATGTTCTTATGCATGTTCATATGTATGCACTTGTGTATGTGCATATGTATATTGTTCTCATGTATGTGCATGAGCCAATTTCAAAACTATAGGTGGGTATGGTTTGGTTTCAAAACCATATTAGTGACTTTTTTGGTTTTAGAATCCAAAAATGAGGCTAGAGACCTTCACTAGCTCCCAAGGCCCACAATTGAATTCAAATGAAGAAACATTTCCATTACAAGTAGGGCCTTTCCTTTTAGCTATAAAAATATTCTAGAAAAAAACTGTAAAATAATACCCATTCCCTTTTCAGACCAAATAGATACCTAACCTATGTCTTGAAAATGGCAGTAGTAGATGATATCAGGGAACTGGTGATATTAATGCATAAGGGAGGTCATATAGGAAAGGAAAGTGGGTCCAGGTCCCAAATTACCATAGATAGGCCACCATATGGCCAAGTTCAAAAAAAAATAGGGAGGTCTTGCAAGGAACCAACTAAGGTTTCTAACTAACCCAAGACCTGTAAGTAAGCTAAGGTTTATAACTAAACAATTGTATAAGGTTTTCAACATACCTATCTATTTAAGGTTATTAACTAACCTACATAAATAAGCTAGCTAAGGTTTTCAACATACCTATCTAGTTAAGGTTATTAACTAACCTACCTAAATATGCTAGCTAAGGTTTAGAACCCAAAAATGATAGCATTGGTTCATACACACATACCAAGTTAGCCAAGGTTCCAACCAAGCATCTCACATTCTGTATTAACGCATTAAAGATCGCTAATATCATTGGTTTAGTGGTAAAGGAAATATTTTGAATTCCCCACTACACCTCTTTATATCCAAGTCAATGGTTTGAGGGTAGTGTTCCAATGTACGAAGGCTTGGAAGAAAGACGATCAACCCTTCATGAGTGATTGTTCCATGTCATGATTTTCCCTCATTGAAATTGATTCAATGTGCAAGTGTATTCTCCATAGTGATCTTACCCATATTAATAGTCGCTAAGGAGATGGAACTAGATACAAAATAACTAGATCTAATCTCAATATTCAGTAGTGTCTCCAACTACGACTAAATTCGAGAGTGGACTTTGGCACATGATCTAGCTCATATGCCATTGTATGATCTACATAATTTGGATATAGAAGTATCAATATGGTCAATTGCATATATCTATTGAATGTTATGCAACCGATTCATTCTAGTGGTGATACTTCATATGCATAAGGATCACCAACCAATCAATAGATAGAACTGAATAAAGATAAGAATCTATTAATGCTCTTGATGTAATTGGCTCTGAAATAAAATTCCAACTATGTTATCTTTGCTATGGAGAGAGACATCTAAGTGGTATATGTGATGCTTAAAATGGTAAATTATAATTTTGACAACTGGATAAAGATCTTCAACAAATCCAACTACTATTAAATATGCTTTGAATGATGATCAAAAGTGGTGGAATAGGTGGAAAGGGATGAATGCAGTCCTGAACGATTATTAATTGGTCTTGATTCAAGTGGCAATTTATCTTCTTAAAATTAGAAGTTGAATTAATGTTAGGAAGGCCAATTTATTGTCCATATAGAGACTCGTCAAAATAATTTTTCCTAACTATTATTTATAAATGTGTCATATTTAATAAATTTTCAGGGAAATATTGAATTATTATTAAGTGGTTTTCCTTTCTTAATCGAGGGTTTTGTACTTATTTCATAATCATTCAGGACTGCAGGATAGGACACCCTTGTTTGTCTCTTGAAGACCAACATAATCTAGAGTTCCTACCTTACTTTTACTAAGAATTTGAACTATACCATAGCCACTAATTAATAATTCTTAGTTGTGTTCTAGGTGAATTTGTTGCCTATGACCCCTTAGATAAAGCATATCTTGAATTTTCATATGTTTCGTTCTTTCTCTTTTACTAGAATGTAGGTGTTACCATTTATGGTCCTTTGCTTCCCTTACCTAGAGTCCCCAAATACTATGAAATTCTAATTTTTATGTGATTCAAGATCATAACCCCTAGTTCCTAATAAGTATCTAATATACACCTAATGTTGAATAAGAACTCATTGATATAGTTTTTTTCCTTGAATTTTCCTTGACCCATATCATAAAGGGGATGGGAAGTAGGAGTAAGATGTGGAAGGGGACAAAAACCTAAAAAAGTACATGATTTCTCTATTTAGGTGTTCCCCTTACCTTTATTATTACAACATTCAATAGGATATAAACTAGACTTTGATCTCACACTGGCCAACAACTGGAACTGTTGATGCAAGTCCTTTGTCTCTTTACCAATCATTCAAGACTAGAATTATAATTTTCTTCTTCTTTCTTAGAGTTTCAAAATCATGTATCATGTTGTCAATAGTAGATCAAGTCAATTGTTTGATCAATTGGAGGATGACCACATAATAAATTAGTTGGAATTTCTATATCAGGTCATCATTGATCTCAGATGATCAGTAATATTTAGGAGGTGGGATCCTCATTGTGAAGCATTGATTCTATCCATGAATAAATTCATAATCATTAAATACGTTGGCCTTATTTTTCTTATTAAATGCCAAGGAATGAATGCTATGCACTACACCAAAAAACAAATTTCAGTGCTTGATCGCCATTTCTCTTGATCGTAGGGGGGTGGGAATAAGAGTAGGCCTAACCAAAAGATAATATGTACAATTATTCTATGATATATAGGTCGGGAAGGAGAATGAGTGATCAATTATCAAATGCATGAGGTTCCAATCCAATTTGAGGAATAGCACACTCTAGCTATTAAAGCCTACCCCACCAAATTGGTTCTACAATTTCCATGAAGATATATGCAATAGTAGATTTCTTCAAGATATTGTAGGAATAGTCGTGAGTGATATGTTTAAATATGTGATAGCCTTATATAATATATCTCGACATATCAATCATTTTTATTATGGAAACCACATAGTCTTAAATGATTATTAATTAAGGACCCACCTCCCTGAAACAATGAGCCTATTTTGAATCAATTGAACTTTGTATGATCTTTCATTCAATTATGATACAATCAATGAATTATTATTAATTAGGAGTGATATGTCAAAATAAATAATGAAATAATTTGATTGGAGTAAACCAACAATGAATACTGGAAAAGTAAAGAAATTTTCAATTTTCATTGAAAATTTTGATTTCAAACATTTTTTTTTAAAATACCTACAGGTCGTCGTTATTTAGACGTATTGTAACGTCGTTCCCATGGCATATACATCGGTGATATATATATTAATGTCGATTGAGTGACGTTACAAAACATCAGAATTGCAACGTCCATAACGTCGCTCCCATGGCATATACGTTGGTGATATATAGCTTAACGTCGGTATTACGACATCGATAACACCACTCCCATGGCATACCATACATCGTCATTACGACATCCATAACGTCGATCCCCATGGAATCCACATTGTTTATATATAGATTAATGTCGGTTGTGTGACGTTACCACACATCGGTATTACGACGTCCATATTGTCGCTCCCATGGCGTCCATGTAGTGGAGACCGACGAAATGGAACATCAGAATTATGATGTCTATGGCGTTGTTGTAGTGAATAATATATTGGGTTTGGACAGTAAAATCTGAGATGACATGTGTCTGCATGAAATGTCGCAAGAGAGATGACATCTATGGCATCGAAAAAACAACGTCATGTGAAATGACGTTTGAGGGGGTCCATTTTTTGTCATTCTCTCGAGAATATAAAGTGGCAATTGCGTCGAACGCGCTGTTGGAATTTGACCCAAATGTACTAGTGTAATAACGATGGTTAAATGCTTAAATTATCAAAAAACTATACAAATGATGTGAGAATAATTCAACACAAACCTTTTCCTAAGACCAAAATATGTTACAAGAAAACCCAATGTGTTACAACATATACTAGAAATTTATCTATTCTAAAAGCATTGTAACTATGCTAATATAATTTATGTACATATACTATAACTAAACATGATTTTCAAAATATTAAAAAAAATAAAATGAAATCATTTTATTTAATGAGAATGACTAGGTTTTATTAATATTATGTTCATCTCCTTTAGTGTGATTAATTTTCATCAATAAACCATGGAGTTCAAACTTATTCTTTGATTTACCTATTTAAATTCAAATCCATTTACTCATCTTCATTCGTTAACATATATTCTTCTAAGGTGATTCATATGTGAGAATGTATTAATTGAATTAATTTTGTTTTCCAACGAGCATTAAATTATGAAAATGCATAATTTTAAACAAAAGTTCGAGGCTCGCAAAAAATAAAATAATGCATTGTGCAAATCTCAAAACTATCAGCTCACTTCCACTCCTTGATTTGTACTCTTCTCAGTCACAAATTGACTTGTGTGTGAATCAACTTTTAATTATATTATTTCAACATGCCAAAGATTAAAAATCACAAACATAGCATGATTTTTTAATGAAAGTTTAATGCTCGCAAAATTTGACGTTTTATTCAAATTCAATGCTATCAGCATGCTTCCAACCCTTAATATGCATTATTTTTAGGCACATATCATTTATCTCAAAATTTGAATTTTAAATGAATTATTTCAACCCACCAAGATGATCAACTAACTTATTTATACACCGAAGACAAAAATTTGGAGAGATCGTTGAATCATCAAGATAATCTAGTTTTCTCAAATAGAGGCATGAAATCAACTTAGATAAGTTCAAGTGAGCAAACAAAAAATGTTAAATAACCAAGGGGCCAAAAGACTCAAATGGCACAGATAAGACAACTCACCAAATCCTCATCTTATGAAAGATAATCCAAAGAAACAAGGATAAGGAACACTTAAAATCAAACACCAAAGGAAGAGAACCATCAAAACATCATTTCAAATCAAGCAAGACAAAACCAAAAGCAAATGAAGCAAGATTTTTCTAAAATTCAAATGGGGGCCCCTTTATTTTTGTAAAACATTAAGGGGAGTTGTTGAGGCCTCAACACCAACTTCAATAGCCATCCTCTCATCTGCATCACACACATACAATAATCATGATATATCATCATAACAATTTATTTATTAATTTTTCAAACATGTTTCATATAGGAAATCAAGTTTCCCAAGCATGAGATTTATTATCAAAATGTTTGGTTCTTACAGTAGCAGGCATCGATTTTTCTTATGGGATTACACCATTTCCATATCCAAGACCATTTTTCCTGCAATTTTCTCAAATTTCATTCAACCAAAAAAAAATTCAGAATTCACGCAAATTATCTTCTCATTGCAACATTTTCAATCAACCCATGAAGTGATTTCATAATTTTATTACTCTAAAAGTTCAATCACCTCCAACTATTATTCATATTAAATGGAACAAAACTATCATTCCTTGCACATGCATTGTCTAGCATACCAAGATTTTCATAATGTAATCAAACAATATCAACAAATCAATGTGTCAATATCCATGGCCACATCTACATAATGCATCCTTGCATTGAATTTGAAATACCACATATCCATGTCATGTATTCCACCATGGCGAGTTGGAAGGTCGAACCAATGCCTCATCACATCATCCGAACTTTTCCCAATTACTTGTTTGATCATTTGGATACCTTCCTCTTCCACCCATACACAACACTAGAAATTTAATCCCTTAGTTCTATTCAGTTTCGACAAAGAGGTTACAGTCCAAACATCGGTTATACAGGGGAAGACCATTAAGCACTGTAATGGCATAATAGCCCTTCCATATCCAATCAAAACATGACATCACACATGGATATCTATATTAGAATTCATTGTTATAGAATGAATATGTCTCCTGACTTGACTTGGTTATGATCTCATAACCAACATAACATGACATGTAACTAAATTTTTCATAAATGAGCATTAAACAACAGTTGTATACTCAAGGCCCTCGACCTTTAGATCAATTCAAATCTTGAAATTTAACTAAGGGAACTCTTACCTCAATTCCCTTCAGTATTAATGCATCATAAGAAACCCAAATGCATACTTGCATGGTTGTTATTACATCACTTTATGCTACATGTTCAATTGATATTTCGTAGAAGCTTGCAAGCTCCCTTCACCAACCTCTTAATCAACAATTTTCCATCTTCATTTGTCTTCATGTGGGTGGCTAACATAAGAAGTGGTATCATCATCACTTTCATCCATGCTATAAAATTTTCCTAGATACATAGTCCATCATTATTCATATTCAAATCATAGATGATTTTAGGGGCTAAATTTCGCAAATGGGCTAATTTTCCATGCTTTCCCCCAAAAAAGATTCATCAATTTCCATTTTTTCTAAAAAAAAAATTTCCCAAATTCTATAGAATAAAATGATATTAGCTTTAAAATAGCCCAAATTTTATAGAAACTATATAAAATCCTTAGAAATTTAAATATTTTTACAAATATATCGCCAAACATTTTATAGTTTACATATTAAGGACTAGTAAGATTCGCCAAGGTTTCTACATATGAGATAAATTTTCATCCTTAAAACATTCCTTGATTCAAATATCACAACATCATTATTTCACATATAAGAACATACTACTCTCAATATAAAAGAATTCCATAAACATGTTAAGACATGTCCACATGCACAAATGCACATCAATATACATTAATCATTTAATCTTTCCTATATGCATTCTGCATGATTTCCAGTATGCCCTCCAATGCATATTAATTTCATCTTTATTTATTTATTTTTGCGTTGTAAATGTTTGTCCTTGAATTCCTGTAGATTCCTGCATCCCCATGCACTGTCATTCTTCTCATTTTTGCACCATTGTTTCCCAATCTGAACCTATTCTAGCCAAGTTCCACTTGGCCATTTTTCATTCCAACCAATATTCCCTATTGGCCACTACCTCTGAAACCAAACTGCTTCTAGTCGAATGATACATTTCTCCATTAACACTTTTAAGAAAAATAGATCCTTCATTATTTCATCCACTAAATATTTAATCTTGCAACATGCTTCCACTGCACACTCTGATAACATAAGTGGCTTTATTTCTCTAGATACTTCATCCATATTTTTCAACTCATATCTAGAATCCCTTATAAGTATGGTAATCCTCCGTGGGAGATCAATTAATCGAGATAGACTAGTCCCTAGAGATGATTTACCCATCATTATTACTTTCCCATTATCTCATGGGGCCTTTGTTCTATTTTGAATCAAACTTTGCATAGCATTACATTTGATTTTCAAGGCTATGGAGGGTTACCTTGCCTTCTTGTGCCTATTTCTGACATCCTTTGTCTACTCTTTCTGACCCCTTTGTCAATATTTATTTTTCCTTATCTGTAGCTCTTTATTATCTCATTCAACTCCACAAGATATGCCTTGCTTCCCTATCCATTGGAACTTGGAATTATAATATGAAACAAAACCACACCATCTCCACTCATGACATCTGATCTCCTTGTTAATAATAACCTGCTATTAAAATTCAACCCCTTTTGATTTACCAAGCTAATGCACTTCAAATGTTCCTCTATACCTCTGCATAGGCACTGTCATAATTTTCAATACTTTTTTTGACCCAATACTCACCTTTGACATGTACATTTAATACGTGGGAATGTTTTTTCAAAATTGGCATTGTTTTGGAGAACTTTCATTTTAACTAGTTACATGGTTCATGGAATCCAATTTCACTTTTTTATGCAACTTTATGGAGTCACTCAATGCTTCCCTGAATAAATTAAACCTTATATCATATTATATTATGGATTATATTACCAATGGCCATACTCATGTTTCAATTAGATTTATGAGCTCAAAATTATGGCTTTATGAAATCAACAGTTTCACCCATTTTTTGCACCTCTTTCACTAGTTCAAATAATTTTAAGAGGCCAACTTTTGTCACCTGTAGAAGAAGATATGTTAGGAATGAAAAAATATTTTGTATGAGACACTGGTAATATTGATGACAGTGAGTTCACAACAACTCTCATATTTGTTGTCTAATACTCTAGTCAAAATCTGCAGCAATCTGAAAATGATAACTTTCTGCTTTTACACTTTTACCAGACTTGGGAATTTTGGCCCTTTTTTAGAATATCCACATCAAATCCTTTTGAATTTTACTGGGAGTCCATATGGGTATATACATTCCTTATTTTTGAGCTATCCATCAAAATTTCACCTTTAACTGGGCTCTGGGTTGATAGTTATGGTCTGTAGAAGTTTAGATTTTTTTCCAGTTTTATCCCTTACTACTACAAGTGTCTTCTCTTCCATTTTGTACAATTTTAGGTAACCAGATTCCAATTCCGGTTCCATGTATGTATTCTATGGTCCATGATATTTACACAGAATTCTCTTGTGCCCCAAACTGACTTCTAAGCAAGGAGTTATTCCCTTTGGAAATAAATTGACACCTAATTTATATCCTGCACTATTTCAACAATAACTTTCTCATACGAGCTCTGTTTTGCGCTCATAATATCTTGTTGAAAAAATCTTACATATTTTTTTCATTTTAGTGGAAGAGGCTATGTGTACATGAGGTACACATAGTACTATCGATTTCAATTACCCAAAAATGTTGTTTAGGCCCTCAAAATGGCTCTACAATTTTATGACCTTCAAAATCCTAAAAAAAAAAAAATCATAGAAATTGACTCATTTACTATTGTAACAGTGTTTTAATTTGACTTGTTCTTGACCTTGGAAATATGGATGGCATGGCATGGAACATGTTTGTTGATTCCATGTGTCATCCCTTGATTCAACTATTTCATCATTCAGCATTCTCCTCCATCGACCATCGACCAAACCTTCTGCAAGCCTAGTGGGCTCTCCTTTGTAGACTCTTCCCAGCAGAATGTCATGTAGCATGTTATAGGGTTTTCCTAAAAGTTGCAAGATGTAATCCTACCAGGCTTACCCTTGTGGACTATTCTCATTAGAAATATCGACTTACCATGCTCGTGGTTCTTCCCGAAATCCACATCCTGGAAGACCATCAGACTCGCACCATTGGGCTTCCCCCATATGGAGGAACAAGTTTTATAAATTTCTCGCAACTTGCATATCACAAGCTTATTGGGAACATCTTCACGAACTTCCCCCCCCCCGTGGAGTGGTGACTCAACCTTACATCATCATTTTCCCAAATCCCGCAACCTGTAAGATTATTGGGAACATTTTCATGGACTTTTCCCCATTGGGTGGTGACTCAACCTTGTATCGTGATTTTTCCAAAGCCCACAGACAAATCCTCCCGGGAACATCTTCACAGACTTTTCCCTGCAGATGTTAAGACATCCAAATATTACTGCGAGTATTTCTATGCAAAACTTCTTCCCACAAGGCTTTTTCTACAAATATTCTTCCCACAAGTCTTCTCCCACGAGTTTTTATTTGTGAAGCTTCTTCTCGCAAATGTTTCCTCCGTGAGAGCATTCTTCCGAAGGTGAACTTCTGAAAAATCATCCTCCGCGTTGGATCCAAACTATTGAACTTTGAGATCAGAGTGATCTCAACTGTCAGTTCATAAAAAAATGTACCATGACCCCAACCTTTTTCCACCATGACACTGCCATTGTGGACCCTGTCAGTCCACATCATCATTGTACAAAAAATTTCAAAAATCTCAAAAATTATAAAATTTTGAGAATTTATGATTTCCTTGAAATTTTTCTTCGGTGAACTTAGAAGTTTTAATTGATCCAGAATGAATCTCAACCATTGATATCCTATACAAATGCGATCTATGTCTTTGATTTTACTAACTCCTCAATCATTGATTAAACACAAAATTCAACCTTCCAGGCCAAATCAGACTCTGTAGCTTGAAAAACGATGTCATTGATCATCTCCTTAACCATTATGGTTGTAATTTCAACCCAAAATTGTTCATAAATTTGGGGATTTACTATGGTTTCACACTTTTCCCCAAATCTATTGTAATGTACCCAACCACCCATAGGTGGCCACACTACTTCAAAACTCACCTTTGGAACTGATTTTGAATTCTAATAACATTTAATTAATAAAGAAGCATGAAAGACTCACATGGAATAATCAAGATTCATGTTACAACATAAAATAAAATGAATATTATTCCATGCACAACAATAACCAACAAGCATGCATATTATAAATACGAATTTCGGAGATAATAATTAATACACAACATAAATAAATATACAAGAAAAGGAAACCTTGACAGAGAGAACTTATCTTAAACAAATTCAATCGCCAACTAGCTACAGACCAAGGATGTTCCACCCAACTGTAGACATTGTTGTTCCAAGTCTCAACAACAATGTCACCCCCAAGTCAACGCCATGAATCCACAAGGACGGGTTCTAGGATGACACTCAGCTTCCCAACCAGTCAACACTTAAACTCTCAAAGGTTTCTCAACACAAAAAAATCCAATGTACACCAACTCTCTTCTATCCAGCCTGCACCACCCAAAGACAATGAACCCCCTTCACTGCCATGCA
>ML795404.1:13206-25309 GCA_009831015.1 Picea engelmannii
TCTTATATACCCATTTTGAAGTTACTACTGATTTTTCTTTAGGTCTAGGCACAATTTCCCATACATCATTTTTCATGATGGACTGGTGTTCTTCTGTCATGGCTTCTTTCCATTGTTTCTTCTGAACTGCCTCTTCAAACATGATAGGTTCTTCGTCTAGAAGCTTTGTCATACATGCTGCATAGCTGGAGAATCTTTTGGGCTTCTTACTTTTTCTGAAGGTCGCACTTGGAGCCTTGATTCTTTCTTCTTCTTGTAGGGTAGCTTTAAGCCAAGCTGGTCGTTTCTTGGTCTTAGGTACAGTGTCTGAATCAATGGTCTCACATGGTTGCATTGGATGATGAAGTTGTTCCTTTTCTTCATTCTAGTTTTCTGGAAGGCATGTGCCTTCTTCAATAGGCTCTTCATACTCTTCTTCTTCTATAGTTTCTTCTATGGATTTCTTGAAAGCCATGTTTTCATTGAAGGTCATGTCTCTGCTGACTTTAATCTTATGTTGTTCCAAGATATAGATTCTATAAGCCTTGGATGATTCACTATATCCCATGAATATGCCCTTCTTTCCTGAGGGTTCTAATTTATTTCTTTTGTCCTTGGGAATGTGCAAGTAAACAGGGCATCCAAAGATTCTTAAGTTTTCCACATTTGGTTTCTTTCCTGAGAAGGCTTCTTCTGGATTCATGTCCTTCAATATGCGGTGAGGACTTCTGTTCTGAACATATATTGTTGTCATGGATGCTTCTCCCCATAAGAACATAGATAAACCTTGATCGTTTAGTAGTGCCTTCACAGTTTCTTCAATAGATATGTTCTTCCTTTCTGCTACACCATTTTGTTAAGGATTATAAGGAACAGTCAGCTCCCTCCTAATCCCTGTCGATTTGCAAAAGGCAACAAATTCCTTTGATGTGTATTCTCCTCCATTATTTGTTCTCAAGGTCTTGATTTTCTTGTTTGTGAGGTTCTCTATCTCGACTTTGAATTCTTGAAACTTGTTGAATACTTCATCCTTTGTCTTCAAGAGATATAACCAAGTCTTTCTTGAGCAATCATCTATGAATATTACGTAGTAAAGAGAACCTTCTAGAGATTTGACTGGTATTGGACCGCAAACATCTGAATGTATTAGATCTAGAATCTCCTTAGATCTATTGTTGCTTCTTGGGAATGGTTTCTTGATATTCTTTCCAAGAGCATATCCTTTGCAAATTCCTTCATGTGTAGACTGTAATTCTGGTATTCCTTCAACCATTTTTTTGAGAAAAAACAATGCTTGATAGTTAATATGAGCGTACTTTCTGTGCCAAATTTCATTGGGATTGACTTCATCATGTACAAGAGCTTCTTCATTTTGTTCTAGTAGTCTATATAGATTTCCTTGATGGGTTCCAATAACCCTAGCATTCTCTATGATGGAGTCTTTGTGTCGAGATAACACTTTTCCATCTACGAAATATATTATGTTTCCTTTGTCTTCTAGGAAAGATATGGATACAATATTCTTTTCTAAACCAGGTACATATAAGACATTGCTCAAATGAACATTGTTCCCTGTTTTCAACTTGACAGAGGCTTGTCCAAATCCTTCGACTGGGTAAGTGCTTTTGTCTCCAAGCTCTACCTTGTATGATGTCTTCCTTTCATTTAGATTTGAGAGTCTGGCTTGATCTCCCGTCATATTCCTAGAAGCTCCACTGTCAATTATCCACATGTCATCTTCAATCATTCCTGTGAGTGTTGAGTAGTGTAGATGACTAGTCTTTTCATTCATGACTTCGGTTGACTGATGACTGGTCACGCTTTGATCCAAAACTTCAACCTTGACGTTTCTACCATTTGAGAGTGCCAAGAGGTGCGTTGGACTAAGGCACACTTGAATAACTTCTTTTTGAGAGATATGTTCCATCATAAGGTGTTGGATTGGGGTTTTAGGGTTTCTGCACCTGCACCTGCTAGTAACCCTAGCGACAATGTCTTGGAAGCTGCTCCTGCTAGTAAACCCTAGCGGAAGTTCTTCAATGGGCTTAGTATCCTAATGGCTATGCTTCCTTCCAGCGGTTAGACTGAATGAAGGAGGTGTGGGCCCATAACCTGTTAGAATGTGCTCGTTTAACCATAGACAGTATCACTATTGTCACCCAACCATAGGCCGAAGCCACCCTCTGAGCACCTTGACCTTGACAGAGAGAAGAATCCTGGTAGCAAACCAATAGCCAAGAAAGGCTAATGAAACAAGACAGAAGTAACCAAATCTAATCAGATATTCCAACCCATAAAGATAGAAACAATGGCTTCAGAACTGGTAGCAGCACCTTCTCCAAGACTTGCACACAAGACTGCCAAACTATAGTACGCACAAGTGTCTCTCTACGATTCTGAGAGTTGTGTGTAAAGTGAATACTGGCCCCCTGTATTTATACTAGCTTTGGCAGACTGCCTGGGATGACTTCTCATTCTGGGTACTGATTAATTCATATTAATTATCTCTCTTAGCTAACATCTCTTCTAGGGTTACATTCACTTCTTTTCTTGCTTACGAAATATTCTAATCTTTTCAAAGGTCACAATGGAGGTTGATACCTCCCGAAGCTACCATAATATCAACACTCCATTGTAAATGGGCCTGGAGGTAAGCGATGAAGGCTTACTTGTTCGACTTGGTCGTATTTGGTCAAGGGAATGTCCGTGTTAAGGTGGAGCATTGAGAGTCCAGTGTAAAGTCCCTAGAGGTGAGCGACAAAGGTTCACTTGGGTTGGTTTGGCCGGATTTGGTCAAAGTTGTTCAAATGAAAAGTTTGAGGTGGAGCATTGTGTCCAGGTTATAAATGTGGGTCTGTATAAAGGCTGATGTGTTGGCAGGTAAATCAAGTGTTTGAGAATATATGATGAAGTTAGGTTCATATCCATGAAACTTGGAAAGTATTGCAAGGAAGCTAGGATCGAATAAGCATGTTCAGTAATACCAAATTGCAGCAATAGTTGTGGACAGAAGTGGTTGAGATATCTGGTAACTCGGTCACCATCAGTTGCAAAAGACAGGAAGATTCAAGAAGAGGTATGAACATGTCATCTGGTAATTACTCAAATGTGAAATTATTCGGTTGTGATGCTTATGTTTTTTATCAACACTCTAAGTACGACCCATATCAAAAAGGTATATATTTGATATGGTGATTGATCTAGGTGGATATCAGTGGCCACCCACCTATTCCACTGGCTTGAAAAAAAAAATTCGACCTTGGCAGTTTTTCAATAGTTTTTCGGGTTCCAAACTTCCTGGGCTGTTTTGAGGCCTTAAACGACGTTTTTTTGGGGAATTGGGGCCCAGGTCATTGTTGTATACATTAAACTGGGCCAATCAAAATCGTTCTTCTCGAATAGAACTTTCCAACGGGCTATCATGCGCCTAAAACAAAGATCGTATGCAAAAGTTATGACCCCGAGAAGTTGATGTACTAACTTACGCAAACGGAGCCCACATGATTTTTGGCGCTTCATCTCCTAGGGTCAGGTTTTTGGATTTTTAGGGTTTTTGACATTCCTGTTTATTGTAAAAGGGCCTTCAGATTCTCATTGTAATCATATTCTTGCAAATGAGCACAATCATCACATCTCTTCTCAAAGATAAGCCACCACCATTCTAGCAAGCTTGTTTTCCACTGCATTTTACAGTTTCAACTTATTTCCTTATTGAATAGAAAACCAGTTTTACTGTATCTCTGTTATTTTGTGTTAATCATATTTTAATAATCTATATTAATTTCATTCTGCTCATAAAATCCATATCAGTGGTATCAGAGCAGTCTCCTCATTGTCTTCTTAATGCATGTCCCCAATGAGGTCAGGGTACAAAGAATTGGGTCTCGAGCTTGTTTCTCTTGAGGACAAAAGCTCTCGCATGCCCAAGCAACCTCTCATGGCAGGAGAAAAGAAATATGACAAGACATGAGATCCTTTCAAAATGTTGCTTGAGGAATCCCTCATGCAACAGAGGAACGATATGATGGATAGTTTCGTGCAAATCCTTCGGCGGCTACCAATAGGAGACACATCTTCCTTGAGCGGAGGCGCCACCCCTTTCAAGGTACAAATAAAATTAGATATTCCTATATTTGAAGGTAATATAGATGTAGATGTTGTATACAAGTGGTTGAATCGACTAGAAGGGTATTTTTCTATCCATAACTTTTCAAATAGAGAAAATATTACTTTTTCACTCCTCAAAGTCGTTCCCCATGTCAAAGATTGGTGGGAAACTTTCTGTGAGCAAAAGGAAACAGAGGAACCCTCATTATTTACAGTTGTGGCCACCTGGGTATCCTTCAGGGATTTTATTAAGGAACAATACTACCCTGTCGGAAGTTATGACGACTTGTACACCAAATGGACCACACTGTGGAAAGAAAGAGACCAAGCAGTGCCAGCGTTCACAAATATCTTCCATACCTTGCGCACCAAGCTGGGTATCAAATATTCAGAGCGACATTTGGTGCTCAAGTATCGTAGTGCTCTACATAGATACATCTAGACCGAAATGAAATTTCTGGACATCTTGTCCTTGGGCGCGGCCTACCGATATGCCGTCAAAATTGAGCAGAAGCTCAAACAAAAGACGTGACAATTTGGGCCAAGGAACCCCTCACAACAAAAGCCAAGAAAGGGTGGCCCCAACCCATAGAACAAAGGACAGAGCAAAGATGGACAGTATCAGGACAAAAATTCCAAGACACAAGCAAAGAAGGACATCAGAAAGACAAATAAAGATACCAGGAAGTGGTGCGACTTCCATAAGAACCCTTGGCATAACATTGTTGATTTCCGCTCAAAGCAGTCGTTGGTGGCCAAAGTGAAATCCTCTGAATCAGATGCAGGTTCTAACTTTGAGTTAGAACTAGAAAGGTGAATATGGATCATTGACACGGAACCCAGTGCCACCATTGCTACCACCAAGCTCCATCCTGGTGAACCAGACGAGCCAAAAGAAGGTGAGCGCCTCTTCCATTCACAGATGTGGGTAAAAGGCACCCCCTGCACTTCATCATTGACAACAGCAGCCAGAAGAACCCCATATCAGCAGAGGTCATCAAGCACCTAGCCCTACCGACAATGCCACATCCACAACCCTACACAATTGGATGGTTCCATCAAGGAAGCGATCTCTGCATCAGCCAACAGTGTTGATTGTCGTACGACATCAAGCCTTTCAAAGATGAGGTATTGTGTGATGTTGCCCCTCTCAATGTTTGTAATTTTCTTTTGGGACAACCTTATTTATGTAAACGTCATGTTGTATATGAGTCTAGGCCTCGTAGTGTTATTATTACTTTGAACAGGAAATTGTACAGTCTACCCGAGGAAGTCCCTCCTAGTGTTATTTCTTTGATCTCTACCAAGCAATGTAGGAAGGTCATCTCTCAGACCAGGAAATTTTTCTTCTTCGTGATTCGCTCTCAGAGTGAGTGAAAGATCGTAGCCACATCCAGGGCCTACATGGATGATCTCTCCACACAACAGAAGCAAGTGGATAAGGTCATGGAATAATACTCAGATATCATCTCCTCTCCTACCCAGGTACCTCTGCACTGCCAGGTCAAGCATCCCATCGATTTGAGCCCAAGCACACCGCTACCCAGTGGGGCAGTCTATCATCGCTCTCTGTTAGAAAATGAGGAGATTAAGAGACAGATCCAAGAAATGCTCCATAAGGGTCACATCTGTCCCATCTCATCGCCTTGTGGGAGCCCAATCGTGCTGGTGCAAAAGAAAGACGGGACCTGGCGACTCTGCATTGATTACCGAGCTTTGAATAAAATCACAGTCTAAAACCGGTACCCGATTCCCCAAATCGATGACCTCCTTGATAATCTCATGGGGGCTAAATACTCTAGTAAGATTGATCTAAAGTTTGGCTACCATCAGGTCCCAATAGAACAAACATATGTATGGAAGACCGCCTTCAAGTCAAAAGAAGGTCGTTTTGAATGGCTGGTCATGCCCTTTGGTTTGACAAATGCCCCAGGAACTTTTATGAGGATGATGGAAGATATCCTACGACCTTTCACCAATACTTTTGTAGTGGTGTATATGGATGACATCCTCATCTACAACAAGACTTGGGCAAAACACTTGCAACATATTCAACAAGTTCTGCACACCCTGCGACAACACAAACTACATGAAAACTTGGAAAAATGCTCCTTCGGCATGGATAGGGTCCATTACTTAGGCTACATCATTGATCAACATGGTGTGCATGTGGATCCAGCCAAGATCCAGGTCATCCATGACTGGCCAGCCCAAACAACACTCACTGAACTTCGGAGCTTCTTGGGCCTCGCCAATTTCTATCGCAGGTTCGTGTTGGGATTCTCTCATATCGCATGGTCCCTCAACCAAGTAACTAGGGGTGGTGGAAAGGAAAAAATTGTGTGGGGCCTGTCCCAAAAACAATCCTTCGATTACTTGAAGAAGCCTTTGTGCTCATCCCCAGTACTTTCATTACCGTACCTGCAACATCCCTTTGAGATCGAGACAGATGCTTCAGACTACACTGTGGGAGCCGTTCTCACTCAACATGGCCACCCCGTGGCATATCATAGTGAGACACTATCAGATGATGTCCGTAAGTATCCTACTTACGACAAAGAAATGTACTCCATTGTGCAATCTTGCCGCTAGTGGAGACATTACATTATTAGGAAGGAGATAATCATCCACACTGATCACAAGCCACTACAATTCATGCATACCCACGGAAAATTGCAAAATGACCTCCATCGGAAGTGTTCCACATACTTACAGCAGGTCCACCTCAACATCAAGTATAAAACATGAAGTACCAACCGAGTTGTTAATTCCCTCAGATGACCTCCAGTCGCGACACTCACCACGGTGCTAGACTCTTGCGGCCACGAGAACTTCGGATGGCCCCACCTCTATGAGATAGATCCTGAATTCTCCACCACCTGCCAAATGTTGGGCGCCAACACAGTGGTCGCTAATTTCCATCTTCAGGACGAGATATTGTGTCGTCTGGGTCATCTTTGCGTTCCATCAAGCGAGTGCACAAAGATGATTTGGGAAGCTCACTACAGTCGAGTGGTAGGACACTTTGGCACCAAAAAGATAGTGGCAGTGATGTAGAAACATTTCTACTAGCCGAAACTTCGACAGGATGTCGGCAAGTATATTAGGTCCTGCACTGCCTGTGCTATTTCCAAACTGGCCACTAAGAAACAGGGCTTGTACACCCCTCTGCCTACTCTTGATAGGCCATGGGAATCCATCTCAATGGACTACATGTCGGGCCTCACATCCACCAAGAGGGGAAATGACTGTGTTTTTGTGGTTGGTGATCGCTTTTCCAAGATGGCGATTCTAGTCGCCTGCAAGAAGAACATCACAACAAAAGACACTACCAAGCTCTTCTTTGAACGATTATGGGTACATTTTGGGATCCCACAAACCATTATCTCAGACCATGACAGTCATTTCCTCAACACATTCTGGTCAAGCCTCTGGTCACTGCTGGATACCAAGCTCACCAATTCCACTTCCTTCCACCCCCATACAGATGGCCAAACTGAGGTCGTCAATCGGATGATCGTACATATCCTGTGCATGTACAATTCAAAACACCCCCACACATGGGATGAGATTATTCCATATGTCCAACATAGCTACAACCGAGCCCTGCATAGCTCAACTGGCCACAACCCCTTTCAGGTGGAGTTGTGATTCCAACCATTGGGCCCCATGGATGTTACACTACCCCTGGTGACCACCTCAGCCAACTCGTCCCCTGTGTTGGAAAACTAAGAGGGGGGGGGGTGAATCAGTTGTTACTGTGCTTAAACAATTATGCTTATTTTAAAACTCTTTACAGAGCAGTCAATGACAATCATGATAATGCAGAGAGGTAAGCAATAGAAAATTCGACATCAGTCATACATATGAAATATACAGAGACAGATATTTCCTGAGGAAACCCATAAAGGGTAAAAACCTCTTCTTCTTGGTATGATAAGTAATCTTTACATTCTTTACATTATCATACATATGAGCTCCAAATCATTGTGAGGCTACAACCTATGTTTTGCAAGCTGCAACTTGCTGAGAGCACCAACTCTCTGTTTTCTCTAGCACCTACTAGAAGGAAGCACCAACTCCCTGGTTTCTCTAGCACCCACTAGAAGGAAGCACCAACTCCCTGGCTTCTTTAGCACCCACTAGAAGGAAGCAACATCTCCCTAAGTGTTCTAGCACCAACTGGATGGAAGCACCAACTTCCAGTCACACAGGCACCAACCTGTATAATAGAGAACAACAGTTCTCCCTTGCACCACCCTGCCACCCTGGTTTTTCTGGCTGCAACCAGATGAAAGCTACAACTCCCTGTGTTCAAGCACCCACTTGAACCTTTGAGGACAACAGTCCTCCCTACCACCTCCCTACCACCCTAAGATATAAAGTTTTCTATTTGTAAATTTATCACCGTGAAACAATATTTATCAATGGCTTACCGGTCTCATCACTGTTCTTCTACATTGCTCTGGTCTACCTGCATCAGTGTCTTCCTGCACACTTTCCTTACGCTTTATGTTCTTCTGCCCTTTATGCTCTGTGCACCTTGTCCCTTCTATGCACCATTCCTCTTCTATGAATTTCAGCTACTTCACTCTACCTCCTTCTACACACATGAATCACTCTCAATAGCCCTGAATCTCTTCTCCGTTCTGTGTTTTTATACCCTCTGTGCATCTTCTGCATCCTCTATTGACAATGCTTCTGCATGCTCTCCCCATGTCGAGTGCTCTGTCTGATCATCATTGCAACTCTTCAACTTTTCTGGTGGTTAAGCCCATGCGTCCATCATCACTGGGTGTTATGCCGAGATTCCTTAGCCTCTCCAGCAATCAAGACTCTTCGTCTTCTCTGTCACAGTCGATCTCATTCCCTCTATTGTAGTTCTAGGCTCCAACGGTCTTACATTTGTCAATAGCCTCTATGAATAGTCTTCATTCCACTGGAAGATGCCTCGAGACTCTTCATCTTCTCTGGTGATCACCCTGAAGTCTCTTCGAGTCCTCTGGCAGAAACCATCAGTCGTTTCTAGCAGTTACACTATGAACCTATTGAGCCTTGTGCCTTTGGAACCTTTCACCTTTCCTTTCACATGTGGCCTCAAGCGGTGACCACACGCCTATTCAGAAGGTTCTTTTGTGACTCGTATTTCGTGGATCTGGGGGTGAGGCATCTCGAATATCCAAGTCGCAATCTTTGAAATGGAGCTTGGTTGCTCTAGCTCCTTCCTCCATCTTCTGCAGATGTGACCACTGGCTGTGACCACAGCCTTATTCGAAACTGCATTTCGCAATTTTGCGTTTCACAAATTTGTTGCGAGTCACTTTGACTCTTCCAACTCCCGATCATGAAATGGAGCCTTGCAACTTGTAAGCTCCTTCCTTCACATGCTCACAGTTGTGACCAAGTGTTTATCCATAAAGTGCTTTCACAATTTCACATTTCGGCATTTTGACATTCCTGTGGTGAAGAGTCTCGACTCTTCATGTTACAATCGTCGAAAAGGAACTTAGCTTGGTGCTAGCTTCTCCCTCTCACATGACCACTGACGGTGACCACAACCTACACCAAAAGGTATTTCGACGTTTTGCATTTCGGTGTTTCGACATTTCTGTGGTGAAGTGTTTCAACTCTCCAAGTCATGAACCCCGAAATTTTCGGTGTTTCACATTTCAGCGTTTTGGCATTTCTGTGTTGAAGTGTTTCGACACTCCAAGTCACGAACCCTGAAATTTTCGGCATTTCGCATTTCACAACTTCGGGACTCCTGTGATGAAGAGTCTCGACTCTTCATGTTGTGATCATCGAAACTCTGAAATCGAGTTAGATCAATGGTCCACAATCTTGATGGTTCAACGGTCCAAATCTTTTCATGATTTTGCATATCGGGAATTCCTGCCATGAGTTGCTTCCTTGATTCCTCCAACTCCCGGTATCCGAAACTCCGAAATGGAGTCAGATCAATGGTCCACAATCTCCCTTTGATCAACGATTCAGATTAAGTCTTGGTTTTTCATTTCACGATTTCATCATTCTTTTCATGAGTGTTCTTGAAACCTCCAACTCCTGGTATCTGAAACTCCAAAATGTTGTGGTTTCGCATTTCACAATTTCATCATTCTTGTCGTGAGTTGCTTCCTTGACTCCTAGAGTTTTTGCTTCTGATCTTGCCATGCGATCATCGTTGCACTGTTGGTCTTGATCTTTTCCATCAATGACAAACATGCATACTCTGCCTCTGTCTGAAAACATGCCAACAATCTCCCCTTTTGGCATTGATGGAAACCCCTTGAAGAACGTCCAATTATACCACTGTAGCATCCTTGAAATTACCACACTTTCTCCCCCTTTGATATCAATGTCAAAGAAGAAACAAGCTCCCCCTGAGCTGTTGCAGTACATACTCCCCCTATCAACTATGAGCAGCTTAGAAATACAACAGATATTCAATAAGTACTCCCCCTGATCAGGTGACCAATTTAGATGAAAGAAGTTATAACCCCCAACTTTTTACGAAGATATCTAAAAGGGGTCACTGCTAACAGTTTAGTAAAGATATCAACAATCTGTTCTATGGAAGAAATATAATTCAGCTGAACAATTCTGTTTGTAACTTGTTCTATGATAAAATGGTATTTTATTGGAATATGCTTAGTCTTGGAATGAAGAACATGATTCTTGGAGACACTAATGGCACTGGTGTTATCAAAGTGAATTGTAATCGGATCAGTATAGTTTACCTTCAAATCTGCAAGAGTTTGGATCATCCACAAAATCTGAGTGCAGCAAGTAGCAGCAGCAATGTACTCTTCTTCTGTAGTTGATAAGGAAATATATCCTTGCTTTTTACTAAGCCATGCTACTAATGAGTCACCCAGAAAGAATGCTCCTCCATTGGTGCTTTTTCTCTCATCAACACAGTTTGCCCAATCTGCATCTGAATAAGCAGTTAACTGAAAATTCTGATTTCTGGGATACCACATACCATAAGTCATTTCTCCCTTCAAGTATTTGAATATCCTTGTGGCAACTACCAAGTGACTTTGTTTAGGAGATGACTGGTAACGACCTACCATTCCAACAACTTGCATTATATCAGGACGAGATGCTGTAATGTATAGAAGACTACCTATCATTGATCGATATGTCCTTTGATCAACATCAGGTGACATATCATCTTTACTGAGCTTGCAACCAACCACCATAGGTGTACTTACAGGAGAGGAATCCTCCATCTGAAATTTCTTCAACATCTCTTTCAAATATTTTTCTTGAGAGATAAATATTCCTGCAGAACTCTGATTTACTTGTAAACAAAGAAAATATGACAGTTCTCCTATCATGGACATCTCAAACTCTATTTGCATAGAGTTAGCAAACCACTGGATAGATGATTCTTTAGTACAACCAAAAATAATATCATCTACATAAACCAAAACAACTAGTAGATTATCACCTTTAGACTTAATGTATAGATTGTTGTCAACAGTACCTTTCTTGAACCCTTTGTCTTGTAAAAATTTGTCCAGTCTATAATACCAAGCTCGTGGGGCTTGTTTTAGTCCATATAAGGCCTTCTTCAGCTTGCAAACATAATTAGGATTATCTGTCAATGAGAATCCTTCAGGTTTCTCATTATATACTTCTTCCTCTAGATCTCCATTGAGGAAAGCTAACTTAACATCCATCTGATATACTTTAAAGTTCTTATGGCAGGAATATGCAAGGAACATTCTGATGGCTTCCAATCTTGCCACTGGTGCAAAAGTTTCATCAAAGTCCCAACCTTCAACTTGTGCATACCCTTTACAGACCAATCTGACTTTATTTCTAACAACTTGTCCTTTTTCATTCATTTTATTTTTGAACACCCATTGGGAACCTATTACATTCTTATCTTCAGGTCTAGGGACAAGCTCCCAAGTATTGTTCTTCTCAATCTGATCAAGCTCTTCATTCATAGCTCTAATCCAATCATCATGTTGGCTGGCTTCATCAAAATTTTTAGGTTCAGTCATAG
>ML795404.1:26091-39432 GCA_009831015.1 Picea engelmannii
AATTTTTCAAATGCTTCAGATTTTTCCTTCAAAAAGGCAACCCATGTTAGTCTAGAATAATCATCAATAATCAACATAAAATAATTTTCCTTTCCTGTACCTTCTTTCCTTGATGGTCCACATAAATCCATATGTACTAACTGAAGAGGTTTTTCTGTTGAAGGAAAGTTTTCAGATTTGAATTGAGTGCAAGTAAGATTTCCTATCTGGCAAGGTTTACAAACAGAGTCGTATGGATTTGATATCTTCGGAAGATCTTTTACTGCCCCATTGTTTCTGAGATTGATTATATGATCAAAATTTAGGTGTCCAAGTCTCCTATGCCACAACCAACTTTCATCATATTTGCTTAAGTGACATTCTTCTTTTTCTTCTTTTAAAACATAGACATTGTTTTTTGTTCTTATCCCTTTTGCAACCAGTTGTCCTTAACTCAAAGACTTTATTTTACAGTCTTTAGAAGTAAAAACAACTTCACATCCTTTGTCACAAACTTGACTGACACTTAGTAGATTATGTTTCAGACCATTTACAAACAACACATCTTGAGCTTTTCCTTTTCCATTACTCAAACTTACCATTCCTTTACCTTTTATTTTTCCTGGTGCATCATTTCCAAAAGTTACATTCCATGATTTGCTTTCACTTAGAGTTAGAAACTTACTTTTGTCTCCAGTCATATGTTTGGAACATCCACTGTCAATATACCAGGGATTCTTTTGTCTTTGGGTTGATAACACTAATCTGCACTGGTCATCTTCTTTCTTCTTTCAAACCTTGAAATTTTTAGCAACAGGATTCAGATCTGGCTTATAGTTTCTTAAGCGACAGTCTAAAGCTTTATGTCCACAATTATGGCAGTTGTAACATTCTGGTTCACTGAATAATATATCATAACGATTTTTATGCTCATAATTGTTGTTGTGTTTCACCTGTGTCCTTCTCCCAGTCATCACATGATTTATAGTATGTGATTGTTTGTTTCTTGGCTATCTCAATCTTCTTGAAAAACTTGATTGCTTATATCTAAATCTTAAATAACAATTTATAGCTTTATGACCGAAGTTAGAACAAAAAAAACAATATCCATAGAAAAATCCTTTGTACCTGAAAGAGGATTGTCTTCTTTGAGTGAGTCGATTTCTTCCATGTTGATAGTTTCTCTGATCTACATGTTCGGTTCTGATACTTTTTCTTTCATTCCTTCTCAGTGGCTGATTCTCTTTCTTTGTTTCTGTAGAGTGACTGTTGTCAATGTTTGAGGATTTGACAAACTTGATAGGTTCTATATTACTTGGATGATCACTACTTGATCCTTCTTCATACTCCAAGCCAACTTTCAAATTTGGGTTTCTTTGCTGATTTAGAATGGACGTTAATCCTTCTGAAGCTTTAATACTTGACAGAGTTTGGTGATACAATGCCTTAAACTTCTCCATCTCTTTTCTGGTTTTCACTACTTCTTCTTCTAAGGCTTCACACCTTGCTTTCTTCTCTGATAACTGTTTTTTCAGAATGTCCTCGATTTTCTTTGCCTCTTCTAATTCCACTTTTAGCAGGGCAAAGTCTTCATCAGGTTTTTTAGTGCCTTTCTTGAACTATATCAACAATTTTTTTTTCTTTCTCTTCTTAAGTCTGAGTCTCTCAATCTCTTCCAAAGCGCTGATCAACTCTCTTTACAATTCAACCACAAATTCTTCATCATTATCATCACTGCCTGTGCTTTTATTGTCATAATCCTCTTTGGCCATAAGCATGAAGTCATTTACCTTATCTTCACAGGAATAGTCACTATCTGTGTCTTCTGAGGAGTCATCATTGTTTACACATAAACTTTTCTTTTTATCAAATCTTTTGGATTTGTGCTTCTCTTCACCTTCAGAGTTCTGGTCCTTCTTCTTGTGTGGACACTTATTTGAGAAATGACCTATCTTACCACAATTGAAACATTTGATGGGCAGTTTACCCTTGTATTTGCCTGATCCTTTCTTTAACCTTCTCACAAATTTTGCCTCAATATCATCTAAATATGAATCAATATTCTTCTCTACTTTAAAAGATGCTTCTCTAGTAATGGATTTATCTTTGTTGATTCTTATTTCATATGCAGTTAAATTTCCTAGGAGTTGATCAATGGACAAAGTTTTAAGATCATTTAGTTCTTCTATTGCAGAGATTATTGGATTTAAATTTATCAAGCAAAGATCTTAAAATCTTCTGAACTAAAATTGATTCTTCAATCTTCTCACCAAGACCCTTCATGGCATTCACAAGTTATTCAACTCTTAAAAAATACTTGCTAGCTATTTCATCTTCATTCATATTTAGTTGTTCAAACTTCAACCTAAATGTTTCAAGTTTGGCATATTTTACTTTCTCATTTCCTTCATAGCTGCTAATAAGTTTATCCCACATTTCTTTGGCAGTTTGAAGATGCATCACCTTTACAAACTCAGCTTCCGCAAGTCCATTCAAGATCACATTCATTCGCTTAGAATTAAAGCTAAATTCTAACTTATCATCCTTAGAAGCTAGCACAATAGGCTTTATGTATCCAGTCTCTACTACATCCCAAACATCAGCACCTAAGGCCATTAGGTATGTTCTCACTCTAATCTTCCAGAAGGCAAAATTTGTTCCATCAAACAGAGGAGGCTTAGTAGCTAAAGTCCCTTCATGAATTGTCATGTTTAAGCTTACAAATCTACCTTTAGATAAAAGGAACCTGCTCTGATACCAATTGTTGGACAACTAAGAAGGGGGGGGGGTGAATTAGTTGTTACCATGCTTAAACAATTATGCTTATTTTAAAACTCTTTACAGATCACTTAATGACAATCACAATAATGCAGAGAGGTAAGAAATAGAACATTCTACATCAGTCACACATATGAAATATATAGAGACAAATATTTCCCGAGGAAACCCATAAAGGGTAGAAACCTCTTTTTCTTGGTATGATAAGTAATCATTACATTCTATACATTATCATACATATGAGCTCCAACTCATTGTGAGGCTACAACCTCTTTTTTGCAAGCTGTAACTTGCTAAGAGCACCAACTCTCTGTTTTCTCTAGCACCTACTAGAAGGAACCACCAACTCCCTGGTTTCTCTAACACCCACTAGAAGGAAGCACCAACTCCTTGGTTTCTCTAGCACAAACTAGAAGGAAGAACCAACTCCCTAAGTGTTCCAACACCAACTGGATGGAAGCACCAACTTCCAGTCACACAGGCACCAACCTGTATAATAGAGAACAACAGTTCTCCCTTGGACCACCCTGCCACCCTGCTTTTTCTGGCTGCAACCAGATGGAAGCTACAACTCCCTATGTTCAAGCACCCACTTGAACCTTTGAGGAAAACAGTCCTCCCTATCACCTCCCTACCACCCTGAGATATAAAGTTTGCTATCTGTAAATTTATCACAGTGATACAATATTTATCAATGGCTTACCGGTCTCATCATTGTTCTGCTACACTACTCTGCTCTACCTGCATCAGTGTCTTCCTGCACACTTTCCTTACACTTTATGTTCTTCTTCTCTTTATGCTCTGTGCACCATGTCCCTTCTATGCACCATTCCTCTTCTTTGCATTTCAGTTGCTGCACTCTACCTCCTTCTACACACATGAATCACTCTCAATAGCCCTGAATCTCTTCTTTGTTCTGTGTTTTTATACCCTCTGTGCATCTTCTGCATCCTCTATTCACAATTCTTCTACATGATCTCCCCATGTCGATTGCTTTGCCTGATCATCATTGCAACGCTTCAACTTTTCTGGTGGTTAAGCCCATGCGTCCATCATCACTGGATGTTATGTCAAGATTCCTTAGCCTCTCTAGTAGTCAAGACTCTTTGTCTTCTCTATCACAGTCGAGCTCATTCCCTCTGTTGCAGTTCTAGGATCCAACAGTCTTACATCTGTCAATAGCCTCTATGAACCGTCTTCATTCCACTGGAGGATTCCTCAAGACTCTTCATCTTCTCTGGAAATCACCCTGAAGTCTCTTTGAGTCCTTTGGCAGAAACCATTAGTTGTTTCTAGCAGTTACACTGTGAACCTATTAAGCCTTGTGCCTTTGGAACCTTTCACCTTTCCTTTCACATGTGGCCTCAGGCGGTGACCACACGCTTGTTTAGAAGGTGCTTTTGTGACTCACGTTTCGTGGATCTGGGGATGAGACATATCGACTCTCCAAGTTGCAATCTCCGAAATGGAGCTTGGTTTCTCTAGCTCTTTCCTCCATCTTTCGCAGATGTGACCACTGGCTGTGACCACAGCCTTAATCGAAACTTCATTTCGCAATTTCTTGTTTTGCGAATTTGTTGCAAGTCACTCTGACTCTTCCAACTCCCGATCACGAAATGGAGCCTTGCAACTTGCAAGCTCCGTCCTTCACATGCCCAAAGTTCTGACCAAGTGTTTATCCATAAAGTGCTTTGGCGATTTCACATTTCGGCATTCCGGCATTCCTGTGGTGAAAAGTCTCGAATCTTCATGTTACAATCGCTGAAAAGGAGCTTAGCTTGGTGCTAGCTCCTCCCTCTCACATGGCCACTGACAGTGACCACAGCCTACATCGAAAGGTATTTTTAGTGTTTCGCATTTCGACGTTTCGGCTTTTCTATGGTGAAGTGTTTTGACACTCCAAATCACGAACCCCAAAATTTTTGGCATTTCGCATTTCGGCGTTTCGACATTTCTGTGTTGAAGTGTTTCGGCAATTCAGGTCACAAACCCCAAAATTTTCAACGTTTCGCATTTCACAACTTCGAGACTCCTGTGATGAAGAGTCTCGACTCTTCATGTTGCGATCGCTGAAACTCCAAAATTGAGTCAGATCAACAGTCAAAAATCTTGATGGTTCGACGGTCCAGATCTTTTCATGATTTCACATATCGCGAGTTCCTGCCGTGAGTTGCTTCCATGACTCCTCCAATTCCCGGTATTCGAAACTCCAAAATGAATTCAGATCAACGGTCCACAATATCCCTTTGATCAACGACTCAGATTAAGTCGTGGTTTCACATTTCGCGATTTCATCATTCTTGTCATTAGTGTTCTTGACACCTTCAACTCCTGGTATCCGAAACTCTGAAATGTTGTGGTTTCGCATTTCACAATTTCATCATTCTTGTCGTGAGTTGCTTCCTTGACTCCTGGAATTTTCACTTCTGATCTTGCCATGCGATCATCATTGCGTTGTTGGTCTTGATCTTTGCCATCAATGACAAACACACATACTCTACCTCTTTCTGAAAACATGCCAACACCCTGCTCCACTAGAAGTTGACAAAGCTACCTGGTTCATTGAGCGGATCCATCACATCCGCCAACAGGTTTAGGATATTCTACAAAAGTCTAATTCCAAGTACAAGAAACACCATGATCCAACATCATGTGCCACATAAGTTTCAGGTGGACGATAAAGTTTGGTTTCACTTGCAGATAGAACGCCTTACAGGACCTCCTAAACAAAACAAAACAAGAGAGAAGATTTTATTTCCAAACATAAAGAAGAATACTCAAAGGTTTGGAAAAGGAAGAAAAATAAATAAAGAGGGGGAGATAAAACTATTTTTCATGAGAAAGGATGTGATAATCTGGATAAAGATGACAGGGAGATTCACTATTTTGTTTCTCACTCTAAACACGTACACCCCATTTCTAGAAAAGGTAAGGTTGGGACATTTCTTTGTGAAGATGGAAATTCAAGTTTACAGTACTCTTTTGGATGAGAGAAGTCATATTATTGGTCCTTGTCAGAAAGGAATGTAGAGGTAGAAAAAAATTCAAATAAAGTAAAAACTAAAGCTTCACCCTGTTTAGAAGACCAATGTCATGACCTTGGAGTGGAAGGTTTGTTCAATAAAAACAATCAAATAGAAGGATCAGTGTTGGATACTTGTAGCAGAGACAACTTGGACAATGATAAGTTGTCAACAAGTGGGAAATTAGATATATACTTTTGAAGAATTATAACTACACAATGGTTTGCAAATTGAATGATGAAATGAAGGTCAAGAAGATTTCACTTGAAGAATTGTTGCATGAAAAAGAGAAGGTTGTAGATATTTTCACCAAACCCCTTCCTAGAGAAACATTTGAATATCTCAGACAGAAGTTGGGAGTGATATCCCTCTCACCTCATCAGTAAATGAAAGCACAAGCTTAGGGGGAGTATCCCTTTTCCATTAATGTCAAAGGGGGAGAAGTTGCAGACAAAAGAAGAATTGCGGACACAAGGAAACATGCAGATGGGGAGAGTATAAAAATTGACTAAGGGTTGCCATCTGTTATCACTAAAATTTCGTCCGCAAATGGTTACAAGAATTCAGCATCGCCAAACAGTTATGAGGTCACCCATTGACCAAAATTATCACAAAAGAATTTATAAAGGGTAAAAAACTATACAACCAGTGACAAAATTAAAGGCGTTATGAATACACAGGGCACGCGTGCAAATGTGCAAAATAGAAACGCGGGAATCACGCACATGCACCTGATGCACGACTGTTGTCGCAAAAAGCTGCGCACCTGAGAAACAACGCATTTATGAGAGTGGTAGGCCTCCCACCCACTTCTGGTTCAGCTTCCAAGGTTATTTGAAACTCAAATCTGGACTGGATTTGACTGGGTGGCTGGTCAAAGACCTAGAAATGCCCTAATTAGCCTATTTACACACTACAAACTGGTTGGACAATACCTCAAATAAATTCTATAAAAAGACCATGGATGCACTTCATTTTTCAAGGAATTCAATAGCAAAGTTATGCTATCACTATTCTCTTGAAGAATCCTCTATTCTCATCAAGAGTATACTAGCATCATTGCATTGGGCAATCCATCTCACCCCTTGAGTGGATTAGCAAAAAAATCTTTCACCATTTTCATTTTCAAAGTTGTAAGAAGAGTTTATTTGTGGGGGTCCAAGAGCCCTCCCTTGGAGGAAGAAGGGACTCATAGTCCTCTTTCTTCTTGGTGTTTTATTTGACTAATATCAACCTTACCATTGGTGACATGGGTCTTGTTGTTTCTTTTGTCCTTATTTCCCTATGCTCATTAGTTTAGTTGTTGTTTTATTTCTTAGTTTAATTCTTAGTTGTTCTTTTATATTTCTTTCTCTAAACCTTTTCCTTACAACTGTCCTTCTTAGCAAACCCAACTAAGCTTGCAAGCACCTCTATTTTTCTCACCAAGGTGACGAAAGAGGCACAACAGATTGGTGACTCCACTGGGGAATGGTATCAATTTCCTACCTCATTTGGGTTTTTCTAGCTCTTCTTTTGGTTTATTTAACTTGCAGGTGCATTAACCGGCCCAAGCCGACCTGCTAAACATCCAATTCCAAGTTGAATTGGGAGAATTCCATCCAGAAATTTCATTCACGACCATGTGTCATCTGTGCATGGGTTTTTTGGCTCATAGACGTGCATCATGCGCACATGTGCCTAAGTCACAGCTCTGTTCTGCACACCTGTGCCCATAAGTTCATTTTGGTCTGCACACAGGCGCTCAGTGTGCCTCTGTCTTCACTGAGACCCACACACCTATGCAAAAATTACACATTGTAAGGTTTTTTGTGATTTGGGGAAGGCCCTTAGCCTTCTTAAAAGTGATTTCATGCATGTTTTAACCTGCACCACACTTAGTCCCCTCTTCATATAAAGGGATCAGTTAAAACACATAGGCACTTAGTGGGTTAAAATCATTATTTCCTCTTTTGGTTTCATTTTCGCCACATGGATGGCTTGTTTTAACTAAAAATATAAGTTGGAAATCATTTGTAATCACATCTAACTTGCATTGGGACTAGAATTTGGATAACAATCACTTAGTATGCTCTTCTCTCGCACCTCCAAGCGACCTTGAGAATCAAAAAAAGATTGTGGGACAATTTCATCTCCCTTAAAAAGATTAAAACCTTTAGGAGAGGACAACAACCCTTCTTGGGACTCCTCTTAGTTTATTTTTCAAACACTTCTTAATATTGTAATGGGCCTATACATGCCCACATGCTACAAAGATAGGATAGTGTTGAAATTGACTTTCTTAGATTAAATCACTAGGGAATTTTAAAGGTTTTGTAACTAGCCCATACATGCCCACATGATCACAATCTAGGATAGTTTCAAAGCTTTTCTTAGATTACATCACAATAGGGAGTTAAAGGAATAGTAACGGACCCACATGTCCACATTCTAGCTTCCTAGGGACTTTTGAATTACGCAAGTTTGTACCAAAGGCATTTAGTTAATTAGGTAATCAACACTTGTAAGGACCAAGTGAAGTCCACATGCAACAAGGTGACACCTAAATTCATTAAAACATTGGCACACTTTCACTCATTCACACACAAAAGTCACTTATCACTCACATAGTTTCTTCTTGAAATGTGGAGGTCAAAGTAAGTTTCCTCCAAAGGGATTCCGAAACACCCCACCCTTTTCTTAACGAAACTACCCACTCCCATTTAATTTCAACAAGGTTGGTTCACACCCCCAACCTCCCAAACAACTACATCTAAATTTTTTCTAAAAACTCACTAAGTTTTCCTCCACAGGAGGTGCCAAAAGATTTTTTTTAGTCTAGGTAGGATTTTGGGGATAGGCATCCAACTAACTCCCCGTTATCTGGTTTTCACATTGTTAAAACCATAGAAGTTGTCAAATAGAGAACTGAAAATCCTCCAAGTCAAGTGTTCCTAACATCATAAGGCAGGGAGATACCTGTGAAGGGTTGAAGGCCAAGGTCTGATTGTTCTGTGCGTCCCCCTTTGAGGCACCCACCTCTTGGACAAGATCCAGCCCGTGACCCATTTCTTAGGTCGAAAATCTAAATGTCGCACTTTGACCGAGGTACCTAGTGACCAAATTTTAGGACATCTACCTAGGTGGCAATTGTGGGCTGCAATTGCACCTTGATCGGATTTTGTGTGGCTATAAGGAAATATTTCCAGATCTTTCGGGATATGCCCCTTTACCCCTCATTATAACTGATTATTTCATCCTTCACTAGTGTCTCTTCCAGTGACTTCAGACCCCACTGTTGAGTACTATTGGAAGGTCAAGTGCTATTTGAGAGGAAGGACGTTATGTCTTTTAGGACACGAGCATTTGTTTTCTTTGATTCCCCACGCGGAAAAAATCCACTTATCCACATATATGCTTCTTTTTTCAAAAACACTTTATGTATGATGAACTTCTGATTACATTTTGATTTAGATATATATATATGTGTGTGTGTGTGTGTGTGTGTGTGTGTGTGTGTGTGTGTGTGTGTGTAAATATTTGCAACAAAGGTTCTTGTTTACTTTCTCTCATCACATTTTGCACACATCCACTCTGCTAGTCAGACATCATAGGGGACCCACAGAACCCCTGTCGTCCCAAACGCTTACTAAACCTCCCTCCTATTTTAGGGGGACTTCCTAGTCTTTCCAACTCATCAACACCACCTTCACACACTCCTATGAGTGCCACTATCTTAGGATCAACTTTGCTTGGTTCCACATTACTTGGGTCCACTTCCCAAGTCTCTCCGTCCACTCGCCCTCCTTTACATGGAAGTGGGGGGCCAACCTCCTCTCAAGGGGGAAGTACCAACCCACTTAGTCCCCCTCAAGGGTTAGGTTCACAACACACTCACACCATGGCTGGAGCTAACCCTCCCCCCCCACTGCAGATGCCATATTTGGCCTCTCTTAACATAGCAGATCTAAGCAAACTCACCAATGATCTTGTATCGCATGACCCCACATGGCTTGCAATGCCCACTAAACTAGCTTCATACATCCCCATGTTTGAAGGAAAGGCAGGAGATAACCCTGCCAACCATGTTATGACTTTCCACCTATGGTTCTCTTCCAAAAAAATTATGGATGATTCCATCAGACTACGATTATTTCAGCGCACACTCACTGGCCCATCTACCAAATGGCATGTAGATGAAAAATCAGGGTCCCATGCGACTTTCGAGTCCTTGGCCGAAGATTTTTTTACCTTCTTCCAATTACCAATCCACCATGACAATGGTCTTGAACTACTCTCTAATTTCAAACAAACCTCAGCCACACATATCGCTAATCACATTCATGAGTGGCGTAGACAACGTAGTTTATGCAAAGCTGAAACCACCAAACAACAGTGTCTTGACTGGTTTCTCAGATCACTTGTCTCTCTCCTCGTTAAAGATGTAGCTTCTACCTTCCCTTAATCCGAAGAAGAAGCCATCAGTAAGGCTCAACAATACGACCTCATTTATTCACAATCAGGGTACTTATACACGGTACTTCGTGATCTCCCCAAACCTATGCCATTCGGTCAAGACAAACCTAGGATGTCTCACTCAACAATCAGATTGATTGGTAATACCACACACCACAGTCCTCAACCCCAACCACCACCAATGTATGGAACAAATCAATATCCACCGACATATGGGGGAACCTCTTATTACCTCCCACCCCCTTATCAATAGCCATACCCTATTGCTATTCCTCCACCCATCAGTGGGCCACCGCTGGCACCCCCAATACATCCACCTATCCAAACAAGTTCTGGTACCCCCTCTACCTCAGCTTATACTATGAGTACTAGCAGAAGCACCATGCCTTCCTATGTACCTTATAGATCACAACCCCCATAGAATCTGTACTTTCCATTTCCTGGTCCTCCACAGCCCATGGCACCCACACACCCTCACGCTGGGGTGAATTTTTTTCAACCATCTCTCATTCAGCAGTATCAAAATTTCGAACAGCTGAATATGAAAAATCTGACCCATCCGTCGAATAATGCCAAAAAGAAAGGAAGAAACATGAACAATAACAACCCCAGCCAAGGCAGGAATGAACCCCAATAAAACCAACCTACTGGTGGCAACCAGAACCAAGGGACTCAAAACCCCCAGGGGGGCAATAAAAATAGGCATCAAGGGAGAAATAACAATACTATTAAAACCAACTTCCCTTGTGCCCTTTGCGGTGAGTTCATTCATTATACTCATCATTTCCCTCAAATAGCCGATTTTAAACAGCTGAAACAATCACGCAGTCTACCACATCCTCCCCCACCACCTGCCCCCCAACAAGCCCCATAACAATACGTGCAACAACCCCCCCCAGCTGTACTACAAAATCCCATTCCACACCAAGGTGTGATGAACACCCAACAAGAGATACAGCCTACCCCACCATAGTTGGGACAGTACCTCAACCCAAACAATCCTGCAGATCGAACTATCCTCCTCACCAGTGAGAAAGAAATCCTTCTGCAAACATGTAATCATCAGTACCATGCACTTGCTGAGTCTCCTCCCATTCCTCCAGAAACAATCCCCACACCAATGGGACCCCCGTTGGTGATCCCTCACCCTAACACAGAACCACCTCTTCACATCCCTCACATCCCATTGCGTAGGAATGTCAACAACCCACAGGCTAGGGCAACTCATAATCACAGTTTGGTTGATGACTTAACACAATCCCCGACTGCCATGTCAGTCTTAGATGTCCTTCAAACTTGTACCACTCAGCGAAAATCATTACTTTCCGCCTTGGGGGCAGTCAGCCCCACAGATACTTGAATCATTACATTTGATCTTGACAGTGGAGAACCACACCTTCCCGCTTTGATCTCTTTCCAAATCCCAGTGAAAATTCAGAACATTACAGTTCATCGATGCATCATCGATGAAGGTGCATGCACATGCATTATGTCCAAATCTGTATGGCAGAAATTTGGTTCCTTGGAACTCATACCATCTTCCATTACCTTACGAGCTTATGACGGATGACCATCGTCTCTTGAAGGTCTCTTCCAAAATTTCCCCATAGAACTCGGGGGCAAGACTATTCTCATCGACATTGAAGTTATCGATGCCCCACTCGATTATAATATCCTATTCGGTCATAGCTACATGTATGCTATGAAGGCAGTTGCCTCTTCCATCTTTCGAATAGTGATGTTCCCCCATAATGGGAAGATCATTACCATTAAACATTTCTCACATTATGAGCCTAACCCTTCTGCCAACATCGATAACATTCTTCCTCTCATCCACACAAGTCACGACGCATAACCACTCATCGAAATGGGTCTTGGAATTTTCAAAGACCCATCATTATTATGAACTTACCATGGAGCACCACTGCTCCTTCATCCTTCCAGTCAAGTATGTGTCATATCATCCAATGGAACTGACAGAGAGGATACCCTTCCTCCTAGGGAGGCTTCTATCATATCTGACGTCCCACTAGTCGCAGAGCTCCCCCCTCACGAGCCTCCTGCGAACTCATCGAGCCCACCAGTCCATGATTTCACCTCTCCCCAAGGTCATATCCCAGTTTGGGAGACAGTTCCCCAAGCCATTACTCAAATCCCCTTCTTCTACCCTCCACCTGGCGTACAAGCTTTCCAAGTAGCTGCAATGCTTACCCTCCCTAATATGGTGTTAGCAATTCTAGTTTGGTATTTACATCCACCAAAGATGGTCCCTCAACCATCCCTCCCCCCCCAAACGGAAGGAATCCCAATGATGATTCCCATACTCACTCCCACCATACCCTCTACACCCCCACTTACTACCCTCCTTGCCACAGATGGGGGCGGGAGAAAGAAGAAGGATCCCACAGCTCCACTTCCCCCGCGCATACAACCCCCTTGTGCACTATGTGAGAAAGATGTGTTGGACACAACTACCACACTTAGAGGGGGGCTGAATGAGTGGGTCTCTTTTTCCCAAAACTTCCCTCTTGCACAAAAACTCATTAATTAGCATTCAACATTTATTCATTACCCATTGTTGTCATTTATAACCAGTTAGATGTGAGCACATATCAACAACATATATCAACAATATATCATCAACAAGTCATCACCACAATGAACACATAGAACACAAGATGTATGTACAATTTTATTTTTATTATGGACTACAATCCTTGGGGTTTATCAGCAACAACTGAATAGAGTACAACTCTACAAGAGCACCAACTCTATATGCAAGACTCATCTTGCATTCTCAGCACCAACTGAGATGAGGCAACAATCTTCAACAGATATCAATCTGTACCATAAACAAGAGCATCAACCATGCACCAGCCTGTGCCAAACAACTTGTAATCAACCTGTACCATAAACAAGTGCATCCAACCATGTACCAAATATATACCAATCATGTGTCAACCACTCATCAATATGTACCAACATCATCAATTATACACCTCATGTATGTGCCAACTCATCAACTACTTGTCTCAACCATGTACTCAACATGTACCTCAACCAAAAGCCCTCATCAATTTCATCATCAAAATCTAATTTGTAGCTC
>ML795404.1:45885-56615 GCA_009831015.1 Picea engelmannii
TTTGTCCCAGACTACGCCACTCGCGCACACAGTTTCCTTCACTTAATACGCCATGACATCCCATTTTACTGAGATGAACATGCCCCAAAATCATTTGACGATCTTAAAATGATGCTCTCCAATGCCCCTTTAATTAGTGCACCTGACTACAATCGCGACTATATCCTCTACATATCAGCATCAGCTGTCTTAGTAGTAGGAGTTCTCATTCAAATCGGTGATGACGATCGTGAGCATGTAATTTATTACGTTAGTAAAAACCTCTCAAGGCCATGTTGGATAATATATGGGCCATGCCATAGTGACTCGAATTTGCCATGACCAAAGGTATCGTGAGCGATATCGTAAGCAAGGATGAGGTCGCCTTCGTGAAATGAGTGAAGGTTGATATGGCGATCAAAGGAGGCCTTTGACCATTTTTTAGCTGTCTCATTGTGTTGTAAGGAAGATTGACGATCTTCATCCAGGGACTCTAAGTTCAGCAAGCGCTGCTCCATTGGAGCAGTGTTGGGTAATAACCCAATTGCGGTGTGTAAGGTGGGAATTTCATACTCGATGGGAAGAGTGGCCTCAACCCCATGGACTAGATGAAATGGTGTGAAACCAATGGTTGTTTTCATGGCCATATAGTACACCCATAGCGTAGAAAATAACATATGATGCCATTTGGTTTTATGTTTATTAACCGTGCATTGTAACATGGTCTTGAGGACCTTGTTAACTGCTTCGACCTGTCCATTAGACTGAGGGTAATATGGTGAGGCAAACTCATGGGAGAATCCTAACTGAGATGAGAGTTCAACGAAAATCTCATTATTGAAGTGTTTCCCATGATTGGAAACTAGTTCGAGGGGTACTCCAAAGCGGGATATGACGTGGTTAAAGAAAAAACACGCTGCGGTGTCAATGATATTGTTAAAGGTGGGCATAACTTCTGCCCATTTTGTGAGGTAATCAACTGCGAAAACAATGTATTTGTGCCCATTGCTGGAGGGGGATTACAAGTCATGAAGCCGATGCCCCATTTACAAAAGGGGCCGACAGTAATGACTAAATGAAGAAGAGCAGGTGGTGCTTGTGCTTTGTTGGCATAAAGCTGACACTTCTTGCATCATTTCACAGCATGAATGCAATCGTGAAACAATGTAGGCCAAAAGTAACCTACTCGGATGATTTTCTGAGCAATGGAAATTCTCGAAAGATGGCCCCCACATGCGTCGTTGTGTCAATCGTTCAAGACTCTATCAGCCTCGTCAATGGTCAGGCATTGACGAAGAATGGTGTCGACCCCTCGCCAGTATAAGATGTCTCCGATGAGGAGGTAGCGGGGGGTCTGGTGGAAAATACGACAACGATCATCTCATGAAAGGTGGTGACCAAAATTTTTAGTTCGGAGGTAGACGAGGAGGTCGTAGTACATCAAGGAAATTCCACCTCCCTGACAAGGAAAATCTAACCTTCTACGGTGATTTGTCCCAGACTACGCCACTCGCGCACACAGTTTCCTTCACTTAATACGCCATGACATCCCATTTTACTGAGATGAACATGCCCCAAAATCATTTGACGATCTTAAAATGATGCTCTCCAATGCCCCTTTAATTAGTGCACCCGACTACAATCGCGACTATATCCTCTACATATCAGCATCAGCTGTCTTAGTAGCAGGAGTTCTCATTCAAATCGGTGATGACGATTGTGAGCATGTCATTTATTACGTTAGTAAAAACCTCTCAAGGCCACCCTTGAAGTACAAACACGAAGAGAAACTAGCCCTTGCATTCATCCTCGCAGTCCAGAAACTGCGTCATTACATTTTGCTTTGCACGACTAAGTTCGTAGCCGATTCCAACCCTATGCAATACTTGCTCAGTCGACGGCAAATTAATGGCAAATTTTCCCGATGGATCATTATCCTTCAGGAATACGATCTTGAGTTCTCAATACCCAAGAGCAAGAAAGCTCTTGTCCTCGCCTAACTTGTCACGGCCTTCCCCTATGATACTACCAGTGCCCCCGCCAATACCGACTTTCCCAACGAACATCTCTTTTACATCACTTTGGATGATCCTTGGTACTACGACCTTCTCGTCTACCTCCGAACTAAAAATTTTGGTCACCACCTTTCATGAGATGATCGTTGTCGTATTTGCCACCAGACCCCCCGCTACCTCCTCATCGGAGACATCTTATACTGGCAAGGGGTCGACACCATTCTTCGTCAATGCCTGACCATTGACGAGGCTGATAGAGTCTTGAACGATTGACACAACGGTGCATGTGGGGGCCATCTTTCGAGAATTTCCACTGCTCAGAAAATCATCCGAGTAGGTTACTTTTGGCCTACATTGTTTCACGATTGCATTCATGTCGTGAAATGATGCAAGAAGTGTCAGCTTTATGCCAACAAAGCACAAGCACCACCTGCTCTTCTTCATTTAGTCATTACTGTCGGCCCCTTTTGTAAATGGGGCATCGGCTTCATGACTTGTAATCCCCCCTCCAGCAATGGGCACAAATACATTGTTGTCGCAGTCGATTACCTCACAAAATGGGCAGAAGTTATGCCCACCTTTAACAATATCATTGACACCGCAACGTGTTTTTTCTTTAACCACGTCATATCCCGCTTTGGAGTACCCCTCGAACTAGTTTCCAATCATGGGAAACAATTCAATAATGAGATTTTCGTTGAACTCTCATCTCAGTTAGGATTCTCCCATGAGTTTGCCTCACCATATTACCCTCAGTCTAATGGACAAGTCGAAGCAGTTAACAAGGTCCTCAAGACCATGTTACAATGCACGGTTAATAAACATAAAACCAAATGGCATCATATGTTATTTTCTACGTTATGGGTGTACTGTATGGCCATGAAAACAACCATTGGTTTCACACCATTTCATCTTTGTCCATGGGGTTGTGGCCACTCTTCCCATCGAGTATGAAATTCCCACCTTACACACCGCAATTGGGTTATTACCCAACACTGCTCCAATGGAGCAGCACTTGCTGAACTTAGAGTCCCTGGATGAAGATCGTCAATCTTCCTTACAACACAATGAGACAGCTAAAAAACGGTCAAAGGCCTCCTTTGATCGCCATATCAACCTTCACTCATTTCACGAAGGCGACCTCATCCTTGCTTACGATATCGCTCACGATACCTTTGGTCATGGCAAATTCGAGTCACTATGGCATGGCCCATATATTATCCAACATTGCCTCACCAAAGGTTCATACATCCTGGTCTCTCCCGAAGGCCTCTCTCTCAAAGAACCCGTCAACGGGTTATACTTAAAGAAATTTTATGCCTAAGCGTAGCAATTCTACTTTAGGTTATTTATTTTATAGCATTTTTTCTTTTTTCCATCCCTCACGTCTAAACTATCATTTGTGCTATTGATAGATGCTTCCTCCATCGGCCTACTACATCAGTTACGCCGATGACACCAACCATTGGACACAAAATATCGCGTCGATAGCTTCGGCCCTCTATACCCCCTCCCATGAAATGCTCCATTCGAGAGACATATGTTTGGGTTCAGCCACCAACAACCAAGATGAATACACGGTCGTCATTGGCCTCCTCGTCGATGCCCAACATCATCGTATTTGTCACTTTAGCATCTTTCTCGACTCTCAAATAGTTGTTCTCTAGCTCAACAATGTGTACCACATTCGCGATCCTTGCCTCTTTCGCAAATACCTGCAGGTTAGACTTTTATCTCGACATTTTGATTTCATTACATTTACACATATTCCGAGACAATTGAATCAAATTACAGATAACTTAGCTAACATTATGTTAGACTAGCATATATCACATCAAGATACCTCTACACATACATAAACATATCAAAAACTCGTCACAGCATATATAGATTAGACATCATCAAACATTAAAAAACACATGTAAACATCACATAGATCCCAAAATGTATACTCATGTATATATAACTCGATCCATAGTGCCATCCAAATGTTTACATACAAAAATACAAGTATCTGTAGGCCAGTAAAGCACCTTGGTACAAAATGGGCTCACCAGCCTATATACAAAAATACAACAATACATAGAGCACCACTCACGATGCCTCTAGAGAACCACCTCCTGCCCCTCCCTCAGGCGGTGGTCCCCCACCCACTACTGGTCCCTCTAGACCGGGAGGTAACCGTCCGGTCATAGCAACACCTGCTACTGTTGCTCATCGTACCACGGCCCGCCACGATAGCAGAACCCCCACACACTTCTCCAGGATTCCCTCATCCTGGATACACGACCACATGCCCTCAGGCACGCCCTGTAGCACCGCCTCCAGGCGGCGGCGAATATCCTCAAAATCTGCTCTAGCATCTGCCGGAGGAGCATGTGATGGCTCGAAACCTAGGTCATCAAACCGGTGTCTCCTTGCTTCTCTCTCATCCTCAGTTGGTCTTGCCCCGACATCCTCATGCCGATGTCTCTCTCCTACCCACGACTCTCCCCGCAGTGGTCTCCCCAGCTCCTGGTGAGCCAGTGCCCTCAACAACTCAACCTCGTGCCCACGAGGTGCCACATCTGCACATACACACACCCAAAATATAGTATCAGCATCTATACCAGATACATATGTCATGCTATCTCAAAAAACATATATATATAACTCATAAACATACCTCGGTGATCAAAAACCTCCCCTGGAGGTAACACCATGTCCGGATCATCCCGGAAGTCAACACCAGCATATGGGAACTGCAATATCACCTGCGGCATCTGCCGCCACATCTGCGTCGCCTCAGCCGTGAAGAAGTGGCCGCCCTCACAACCACTGTGGCGAAGAAAAATAGTCGACCACCGCCTCATTTGCGGCTCTCATGCCCCAAGAGTGCCCAATAAAATCCTAGGGCGCAACATAGGCACCCTCTCCAAAAACCAGGCCACTAGGATTGACCCAAAGGAAAACTCTCCTGTATCAGTGGACCGAAGATGGTCCAGCTGCCCTACCATCCTGGCATGTAGCGTAATCCCCCAGGCAAAGTGCTCATCGACCAGTACCCTCTCCATAATACTCAGCTAACCACCACTGATCTGCTACGTTGCAAGGGACCCATACACCCTCACAATCATCGTTGCTATACAACGATGTGCTAGAGCATCCATCGCCCTGATGCTCACGACAGAGCCTGACATAAAGTTCACTCTGGAACAATACCTTCAGCCCACTGTCACTAACGCCACATCTGCAGGTAATACCGGCTCCACCGGTAGGGGCGTTCCCCAAAACGGGAGCCCAGTAAAAAAATATATGTCCTCCACCACAGTGAAGGCAATCTACTCTCCCCGCACCATAAAACAATGTAGGTTTGGACTCCACATCTGGATAAGGAACTGTAGGAGATACTCCTATGCCCATATCAATGGGCACTCAAAAAACTTCAGCAACCCACAGGCTGCCAAAGTTGCACGAACCCCCATCTCCTCAATCGCCACGACATCCCTCAACTGGGACCAATCCCGCTCTCGCCAACTGACTGGCATCGTGCACAATGATCTCCTACAACCACATAAAGCAATCCCAGGTCAGCCACCTTGACCATCAAAAACATTAAAAAGATAAGTTTTACACATGTCAACCTTGCCCCCAAGGCACATCTATTTAACCCACAGGCACGTACACATGCACGCCTGTTCACCCCACAGGCGCGCACGTATGTGCACCTGTTCACTCCATAGGCACGCACTCAAGTGCACCTATCCATCTCACAGGCATGCATGCATGCATGCCTACTCACCCTATAGGGGCGCCTCCATGCGCCCCTATCAAGAACATAGGTGTGCATCAAAGCGCACCTGTCCACTACACAACCGCGCACATATGTGAGGCTGTGTAGCCAACAGGAGCACACATAATGTGTGCCCTTGTCCCCCTTATAGGCGCCCCCATGCGCGACTATCTAGATGGAAGGCGCGTACTTGTGCACGCATATGCCCGGATCGTCCGCGCACTTGGGGGCCCACACCCATAAAACCCCCTGTACGACCCTCCGTATAGGTCCTGCCCAGAAATGAAAAACCTAATTCTATGCAGGATGATCATACTACTAACCTAAAGCTCGCTAATCCTGGATCGACTGCCTCGTTCTCCCAGAATCTCCAAATCTCCTCTGAATACCTCTTGTCCAGTCACTTTGGCATCAAGTACAAATGAGGTGGCAATGTGGGCCCTACAGCTATATATAGGCCTTTCCGCCAAACTTCCAATCACCATTCCGGGAGCTCCGGGTGTCCGTTCTTCAATCTGTCTTCAGCCACGGGATCAACATCCCGTCATCTACATCACGACAGTCCCCGGGCTAATTTTTATCCTTAGCCCTCGGGGCACCATTTTTTCATACCCCGTCCAGGTACGCATGCTCATGTTCAAAGTTATCAAATAAATGCTCGTTTGTTCGATTCTCTTCAGATATTGTTCACGTCAGGTATTTGGTTATCATGTGTGTAGGTATTTTTTCATAATACATCAATGCCACCCCTTCAAGTATATAATCAGTACTGGCATGTAATTATTCCCTCTGAATCTCAATTGCATCTCCAGTCACACCCTTTGAAATTTTCCTATAGGATCTCCATCTTTGGCTCTGCAGTACCAATACCTCCATTTGCATCTTCGGTACTGTCACCCGGTAGCACTCTCCCCCACATGATTTGTCTCATTCATAGCACCCTTTTTCACTTTCACACTCATGTTGTTTTTCATCCCTGTAGGGATGGGAGTCCCAATAGTCTTACATCATGTCGCGAATCAGCCACATACTCCTTCTCCTCATTTTTCTAGATTTCCCACCAGACTCCCAAATTATCTCTTCCAGGTTCTATTTTGATTGCATCTCTGCATTATCATGAACCCTCCATTTCATCCACAATCAGTTTGCTCCTCTGCAAATTTCCCTTCATTTCACCTACCTCATACAGAAACCCACCCATGGGGCCCCCACCCTCCACCAATTCTCCAAGAAAATGGCGCCCTCACCAGCCCAACCATATTGCATTGGGGCACCCGTTTCTTTATTTGTACACTCATCCCAACTTATTATTTATTTATTGTACAAAGGCCTTTGTTTCTAGCATTTACATTACCTTTTTGTCGTCACCTTCGGCAACCTTCTTCCCTTTTTTGACAAACACAACCCGTGTCACCCTTTGGTTGGGGCACCCCTTATCATCTACCCTTGTTGACATCATCCATATACTCCGAGTATCCCACTAGCCACTTACCTCTGCCCTCTGAGTTTGTTCACTTTGTCCTGCCTCTGGCACAACTTATCCCATGTCTTGTTTTCCCCCTAACACTCGACTTAGTTGAACGGTTGCAGCCACTTATACTTTGCATATACCCCCAACCAAGGGAAGTCTTGAGTCTTCATACGTCTTGAATTCGACCATGTACCTCCTCCAGTTCATCATCTCACCTGGTAGATTTCACGAAGCCCTTTGCTTTTGTGAGTCGCATCCCCCTTTTATTGACACCAGAACAGTTTTCCATAAGGGCGACTGTATCTTGACTCTCGTTACCTTTCCAATGAGAGATCTCGGATGACACAGGGAGAACTACAATTTCTCCCTGCTGTCATTGACCCCTGTAACATTTGACTTCAACACTTTCTCATGTTACGGTGGGTCTTACTCTATGACTATTGCAGTTATTTCTTATATTTTCCGAAGACCTCTGAACTGGGCTGGGCTATCAATGCTTACAAACTCTGTGATATTTCTTACAGATGTCACTTCCTACCATTCAGAGTATGCTCCTCTGTATAATTGTATTCTTCCTTTATCATGACCGCCCCCGAGCGTGCTGCAGTTGTCTACATCAACACATCATTTCTCTTTTTAGTTACGTGACATGAGCATGGGGCATGCCCACCTCGTTTGTACATAGTTTATTTTGACACACCTTATGGAAGGTTGGGTTCTACAGGTTCCCTTCTCCCTTCAACGGGTAAGTCTTGACAATCCCACTATCGCTCTCTCTTACAATGACACTCTCAGTAGAAGAAACATTGATGGATTTTGGCTATACGTATGCTCCTAACCTCATCCATCAGGAGGCATCTGTTATCACTGAAATTTCGTCCGCAAATGGTTACAAGAATTCAGCATCGCCAAACAGTTATGAGGTCACCCATGGACCAAAATGATCACAAAATCATTTCTAAAGGGTCAAAAACTATACAACCAGTGACAAAATTAAAGGCGCTATGAATACATAGGGTGCACGTGCACATGTGCAAAACATAAACGCAGAAATCACGCACATGCGCCCAATGCGCGACTGTTGTCGCAAAAAGCTACGCACCTGAGAAACGACGCATTTATGAGAGTGGTCAGCCTCCCACCCACTTCTGGTTCAGCTTCCAAGTTGATTTGACACTCAAATATGGACTGGATTCAACTAGGTGGCCAAAGACCTAGAAATGCCCTAATTAGCCTCTTTACACACTACAAATTGGTTGGACAATACCTCAAAGAAATGTTATAAAAAGACCATGGATGCACTTCATTTTTCAAGGAATTCAATAACAAAGTTATGCTGCCACTATTCTCTTGAATAATCCTCTATTCTCATCAAGAGTATACTAGTATCATTGCATTGGGCAATCCATCTCACCCCTTGAGTGGATTAGCAAAAAAATTCTTTCACCATTTTCATTTTCAAAGTTGTAAGAAGAGATTATTTATGGGGGTCCAAGAGCCCTCCCTTGGAGGAAGAAGGGACTCATAGTCCTCTTTCTTCTGGGTGTTTTCTTTCACTAATATCAGCCTTACCATTGGTGACATGGGTCTTGTTGTTTCTTTTGTCCTTATGTCCCTATGCTCATTATTTTAGTTGTTGTTTTATTTCTTAGTTTATTTCTTAGTTGCTCTTTTATATTTCTTTCTCTAACCCTTTTCCTTACAGCTGTCCTACTTAGTAAACCCAACTAAGCTTGCAAGCACCTCTATTTTGCTCACCAAGGTGACGAAAGAGGCACAACACCATCAATGAAAAAGGGGGATATTGTTGGAAATATTGTTGTCATTGATGTCAAAAACAAGGGGAGACCATAAATGTCCAAGATAAATATTGCAAGATGGAGATTGTTTGAAATATTGTTTTTTGTATTTTTGATGTTCAATATGGATACCCTATATTCGAAGTAATTTTTACTCTATATACCTATATCAAATGGGATCATAGGTTATATGGTTGGAAACATCATTTCGAGACCTTTCCAACGGTATATGGAACTCCCTCTAACTCATTAGGAATAAGGAGATATAAAAAAAATTGTCAGTCAATCAAGCCAAAAAGTTCAGGTTGGCTTAGTTAGTATTTATAAGTTAGCTCTAAAAGTGAGCATAGAAACACTATAAATACAATATATATGTGCACATTTGAAGATCATCCAAGCAAGAGATCAAGTCTGAGGTGCACATAAGAGATATGAGGTGTACCCGAGGAGCTAGGGAGTATTTTTGGGGTATAAAGGTGTATAAGAGGAGTTTTCTTGTTCTTAAGGTGCACTATGAAACACTAAAGGTTTGTGATGCACTAAAATTTGGGATTATATTTTGGGAATGATGTTATGAGGCTTTGTAGAGAATGAAGGCTAAACCAAACTAGGATTTGAAGATATGGGTATGATGATGTTGTGAAATGCATGAAGTATGAAGCATGCAGGGGAAGTCATAAATACTATGTATATGAATATGTTATATTGGTGTCTATATAGGTCTTACTGATTTGGTTCTTAGCTAAGGAGATTGGTGTCTCCAGTAGGTTAGTTCCTACACAATACCTTGTTGAGTTGGTGCTCAACTTCAGAGATTGGTGTATCTAGTAGGTTGGTGCCTACAAGTGATACTGAGTTGGTTCTCAGCTAAGGGGATTGGTGTCTCCAGTAGGTTGGTGCTTGCAAATATTGTAACAATAGGTTGGTTCCTACATGAATTTACAAATATAAGTTTTATTGCTTTCTCCCAAGTAGGTTTCCATGTTAAACTCTTTGCATTGTGATTTGAGTTTATTTGTGATTATTTTTTCTTAGCTAATGAATAATTGATGAATGGTTAAATAAAGTAAAAATTATATTATATTGATTCGCCCCCATTCTCAGTATAAGAATAAGTTCAACAGATTCCAATGTAAAAATATAATGTGTTGATAAGATTTAGTTTAGTAACATGTAATACATTTGTATTTTTCTATTTTGTGATTGATCCTCATCTCTTTTAGGTGACTTATCTAAATTGATCACTCACCCACTTTATCACTAACCTACAATTTCTTATGCTATATATATAGTTTATACAAATGAGTGTATGGCATATGTATGCAACTAGAACAATCCTCGTCTCATACTTGCATACTTTTTTCCTTGTGATTTATTGTGCATGAGTGTATTCTTGCATCATTGATATTTTGTTGATATCAATTGATACAAGATACTAGAAATCATGGCCTTTGGTTCTAGTAACCTCTAGGGTTTCCATCTTTTACCCTTACTAACTCTAACATAATTAATATTCTTATAGTCAATGCCCTATAACTAATATTTTTTAGTGTTTTTCCTTCTTACCCTTCACTATATCTACTCTTCAACAATATTGATATTTGTGGAGTGATGCATTTGGATCAATTGACACCCTCTCTCACTTGGCATAAATATCATTCCAATGTTAAGGATCTTCATAAAATTGGCACCAC
>ML795404.1:71052-84609 GCA_009831015.1 Picea engelmannii
CTGGTTTTCCATGGGCACGATGCGCTTTTGAATTTTTTAGCCAATTTTGTATAGTTTTGGCCCTTTTGTTGTGCTGTGGGGTTAATCCTTGTGCCATGAATGACTGTTTTTCTGTGCTGATGATGCGGAGTTCTTGTCGCCCTGTGCGGACGAAATTTCAGTGATAACACCTTGTGTATCAACAACAACAAGCTTTCTAGGCTAAAATGATGCATGATATTATGATAATGTTTAAAAAACTAATCACCCATCAACCTCAATCTACTCTTCACCAAATAGTTCCCATTGTTTAACAAAACTTCAAGTTGGACATTAAATTATTAAAGGTTAAATTTGATGGGGTTTTCCATGGAAATGAGCTCGATTATTGGATATGTAGCATGGAATATCTTTTCAAAACCCAATCGAACCTTAAAGTGGAAAACAAGATTATTTTTGTTGAAGTTCACATGGAGGACCAATTCCTCACATGTGGAAGACTCACACCTAGCATATGGAAGCTAATAAGAAACCCCCAATTGTCACTTGGGGAAAATTCAAGGATTTAGTTTGTAAGAGGTTATACCCATTAGGGTACAATGATGATTTTCTTGAAAACATAGCTATGACTATGAGAAAGCCTAAGACAATGCATCCGACACTCTATTGGCATCTTCAACAAAATATTCATGAAGCTTCCTAACAGGATCAAAGTATATTATCTATGTTAGTGTCATTTCTAGGTTATTGCCAAATTTAAGGAAGGGACTAGAACTAGTGTATGTTACTTCACTAGAGAAATTTTTAAGGTCCCACCCTAACTCCCCTAGTTAGTGGAATAGGTTGTTACTTAATGTATTGAGGGCCATATTTATTAAATAATTCCCCACAAGGTAGTAATGTGTGAACTCAGTAAATGTAACTGATCTCATTAAAGAAGGTCCACTAGTGAGTAGTTGATGCTTCATTAATGGAGGTCCACTAGTTGATTAGGGTTTTGAAAAATTAGAAACTATATATAGTAGAAGAAGCCATGTAATAGGTTTTCAAGTGAATATTATTCTATTTGGACCTTTGCTCATGTTGGAGGCTTTCCCTTGAAGAGGCAATTGAAAATTACATCCAATTCTAAATATCAATAAAGTTTTTCTTATTGTTGTTATTTTCCAATTCTAGTTCTGTTAATTTTTTTTTTTTATGCCAATATATTTTTTATTTTCTTTCTATGTTTATTTTATTTATGTAGCTATATTACGTTTGTTTTGTTCTATATATTTTATTTCATCTAACAAGGTACACCACAAAACTCCTTACAACTTACTTTTGAAATAGAGGTTAAGCTACCTAAAACCAATCTTGTCAATAAAAATAACCCACTTTCATCTTCTCAACCCCCTTCCACTTCAAAGGTTTTTCCCAACAACAATGGAAAAAAGGGAGAAGGGGTAGATGGGGTAGGGGTGCAATACAACAATTTCCAGTAGGAAATAAAAGAAGAATCAATGCTCTTATCATAATAAGTGTGGTGATTATGACGATGATCATAGGGTCCTTAAGGACAAGATATCTAAGCAGGTTCAATCCCTCCTCATTGAACAAAACTCTATAATTTATGACATAGACATAACCAACACAAATATAGTAGATCCACACTTGGTTCTAATGTTCATGAACTACATAATCAATGAGAATGAATCTATGTTCACCCAAAATTTCTAGAACAATTTGTCTTTTATCATAATGGACAATTGTAGATAGAATAATTTTGTCTCCCAATAGTTAGTAGCATACTTTCATTTGCTAATATTTCCTCACCTTAAGTCATATCAACCAGAAGAATGCATACAGGCCTTTCCAAAGTTTAGGTTTTGAAGGATTGGCCCACTCCTGCCACCTTTAATAATATGAGTGGAGTCCAACAATTGATATGTAGTGCCATCATCTTGTGGTTGTTGGTCAATACATTCATATTATTCAAGTAGATACTCATTTTTGTGAGAATCATCGAGAATTACAATGTTAGGTTGGGCATTCTACACTTGTCTGGACTGAGAAATGGTCTCCACCTTTCTAGATCCATTGTCCAACCTTTCATGGTTCTAAGTGATTTGATTGTTAGGATAGGATATTGTGACCTTGGTCTCATACATTTACCTCTTCTCAAATGTATGACTTCATTATAGAGTGGTTATATGATTCAGTTCAACTACCCAAGCTTTGTATCATGATTGTTGTGAGATACCTTACCAATCCTCTGGGCATTCCATACATGGGGAGGCTATCCATGAAAAGTTCCTCTACCCACACCTTTGTCTTCTAGGGGTAGATAATATGTATAAGGTCTCTATCATGAGATTTATAGGCTAGCCATATGTGTTTGAATCGTCCTAATATGATATCAGGATCAATGTTTCTTTCAAGCATATCTTCTTCCATTTCATAGGCCTTGTTTGAATGTGTTTATACGATCAAATTCCAGTGCATAGTTCAAATTAGAGGGAATATAACTTTTATAACATCTAATAATCATCGAATCATTTATGCATTGGACTTCAGGTAATCATTGCAAATTTAAAAAAAAAAAAACAAGGTTAAAATTCTTGATTCTTTCACCCTTTTCAAGGTGAATTTGAGGTAATCTGGTTGTGTCTCTCAATTTCAATATTGTTGAATGTGTCAAGGGAATCTACAACCACGAAATTATGGAATTAGTTAGGGGATTTGTATCAATCTAATTCCCTACTAAACAAACTATTCTTGTAGAAGAAGATACACAACCTGAGGATGAAAGATGGAGACTCGGTGCCAGAGCATCTACATGCCTTCAATATTGTGGTAAGTTAGTTATTGTTTGTTGATATTAATATTTCTAATGAAGATAAGTGTATTAATTTATTTTTCTATTTATTTAACTCGTGGGATAGTTTGTTGTGGCCATAGGTAGTAATGCAACTGCTTTAAGTTTCAATGATACGTTCTCATCCTTGTTGTTGAAGGAGATGAGGCAGAAAAACATGGAAAGCTAGAGCACATATCCCTTATTTGAAAGAGGATAATTATAGGAAATAAATATAAACAAGTCCTCAAGTGGGATATCTAAATCTATGGGAAGATTGAAATCTCCCCAAAAATTGTAAAGGTATGTTAGAGATGTGGAAATGAAGGACATTACAAGAAACAATGTAGATCCAAAAGTGTTGAGAGAGGGAAGGGATCTGATGATGCTCCTTCTATAGAATAAAAAACCTATAAATGAAGGAGGGAATGTGTACTTGGATTCTTTGAGTACACATGTATATCATGAGGCATGGTTTGTCGACTCAAGTGCATCCTTTCATATGACTTGTCACGGTGAGTGGTTTTGTGGGTATGAAAGGTATGATGGAGGTGGTGTTTTCCTAGGTGATGAATCGACAACAAAAATCATAGGACGAGGAAATTTCAAGCTAAAACTCATGGATGGAAGGATTAGACCACTCCTTGGTGTTCGGCATATCCTAGTATTGGCCAAAATTTTGATTTATGTAAGAAAAATGAGCGATTTAGGGATAAAAATAGTGTTTGAGAAGGAAACCTTAAGGCCGGTTCAAGGAGAAATGGTGTTTTTTAGGGGATTTTGGATTCGAACTCTATATAAAATATTGGGGAGCACCATTAGTGATGGGTGCAACAGTTCTTTGTTCCTGAGAGTGGAGCTGAAGAAGGAAAAACTCCTACATTCTCTAGAAAAAAGACTATGCTATGGCATCAAAGACTGAGGTGTATCGAAGAGAAGGGCCTTCGAGTACTACATGGTAAAGGTATGGTTGAATGTGTGTCAAACTTATTTCTAGATATGAAAATCTATGAACATTGCTTATATCAGAAGAAAATTTGGGTAATATTCTCCTTTCGTGCTACAAGATCAAAGGGGATCTTAGAATTAGTACACAGTGATGTGCTTGGACCTGTGTCTGTTACATCACTAGGTAAATTTGTGTACTATATTTCATTCATTGATGATTTCTTGAGGAATACATGGATTTATTACCTCCAAAAGAAGTCTGAGGTATTTGTTAAATTTCATGAGTTTAAGGCTCTTGTGGAGAATTAGTTAGAGAAGAAAATTAAGGTGTTGAGGACGGATAATGGTGGAGAATTCTACGGTAATGAATTTGAGGAATTTCATTAAAATTATAGTATAGAAAAGCATAATACTAATCCATACACACCTTATCATAATTAAGTTGTAGAAAGTATGAACAAGATATTGATGAAAAGAGCAAGGAGCATTCTAAGTGGTGTCAGGTTGGGACATGAATTATGGGCAGAGGTAGTGGGCACTACATGTTACCTGGTAAATTGATCACCCTCATTAGCATTGGATGACATGACTCCACATGAGATATGGAATAGTAATAAACCATATATTACACATCTCAAGGCCTTTGGTTTTGATGCTTATGTACACGTTCCAAAGAAAAATAGGAGTAAGATGGATAAAAAGGTTGAAAAGTGTACCTTTATTGGTTATAAAGATGGTATGAAAGGGTATAATATTTGCAACCTAGAAACTAAAAAGGAAGTGTATAAAAAAGATGTGGCATTTATAGAAATCAAAGATGTTTTCAAACAAGAAGTGATACCAAGGGAGGAAGAACCAAAAAAAATAGAGTTTGAATTGAAGGATAATGAATCAGGCTCTAGAGAAGAATGAGAATTAGAAGAAGAAGACCCTCATACTCCAATATTGAGGAGATTTATTCGTGAAAGAAGGAAATAAGAAAGGTATAATTCATTTGACTTCCATTCAAATGTTTCTTTGTTTATTACTGATGATGGTCTTATAAATATTAGGGAGGTAGTGGATGCAGAGGATGGAAAAATCTGGAAAAATACCATGGTTGAAGAAATGGCAGCTTTGGTCAAGAATGAGGCTTGGGATCTAGTGGAGTTACCAACTAGAAGAAATCACATTTGGAAAAAATGGGTGTTTAAGAGGAAGTTGAATCTGAAAGGAAAAGTGGAGAAATATGAAGCTCAGATAGTAGCAAAAGGTTATTCCCAAGTAGAGAGAATTAATTTTGGTGAAATTTTTTCTCCTATTGCCAAGTTATATTCTATTAGAGTTCTTTTATTTTTTGTTGTTTCTTTTGATTTTAAAGTAGAACAGATTGATGTGAAGATAACATTCTTATATGGGGATATAGAAGAAGAAATATGCATGAAGAAACCAAAAGGATTTACAGTGAAGGGAAAGAAAGAGTTGGTATTCAAGATGAAAAAGTCCTTACATGGGTTAAAGCAATCACCAAGGATATGGTATCAAAAATCTGATACCGATATATTGGGACTTGGCTTTACAAGGAGAAAAGTTGATCATTGTGTGTATTTCAAATTAGTAGGTGATCGTCTTATTTATTTGGTCTTGTATGGATGATATGTTGCTAATAGGAAACAACAAGGAAATTATCCAGGATGTGAAAAATGAGTTGTGCTCAAAATTTGGCATGAAAGGTCTTGGTGCTACAAATTTTATTTTGGGCATGGAAATTAAAAGAAATTGGGAAAATATGAAACTATGGCTAAATCACAAAAAATATGTTGAGTCAATATTGTAGAGGTTTAATATGCAAGAATGTAAACTTGTCAAGGTCCTTATTCATATAGGTGTAATATTATCCACAGACAAGTGTCTGAACACATGGAAAGAGGAAGATGACATGTCCCATGTTTCATATGCTAGTACGGTTGGAAGTTTGATGTATGCAATGGTTAGTACCAAAATAGAAATTGCACATGCAGTGGGATTTTTGAGCAGGTATATGTCAAAACCAGAGAAGGATCCTTGGGAAACATTAAAAAGGGTTTTCAGGTATTTTCGTGGCACTCCTACTTATAGAATGTGATACCAAGGAAGATCAGGATTGGACATAGTGTTGGACATGCATGGACTTGTTGATGCATATTGGGTTGGAGATATGGATTGTAGAAGATCTACAAGTGGGTATGTGTTTAACCTATTTGGAGGATCAATCAATTGGACGACCAAAAGACAATCTGTAGTGGCACTCTCAACTACAAAATCTGAATACATGGAAGACACTCATGAAAGAAAGGAAACAATATGGTTACAAAGATTGTATTCAGTTATTGGGTTGGTACAATAGGCTGTAAGGATAGATTGTGATAGTCAAAGTGCAATCTTCCTGGAAAGGAACTCAACTTATCATTCTAAGACAAAGAATATCGATGTTGAGTATCATCTTGTCAGAGAAATGGTTGAAGAGAAGAAGGTGCTACTAGTGAAGGTGGGCACTTCAGAGAATGTTACAGATTCATTAACAAAATCTGTGAGCACTGACAAGTTCTGTTGGTGTAAAGAATCAATGGGCATTTCTACCCTGTAATGTTGATCATGAAAACCTGTGAGCACTATATGTAAAGAAAACAAAAAGTGTGACAATTTTGGGTATGTGTTATATTATTTACACCATTGTAGGTCCCCCTGATGGGGTCTCGAGGGTGGATCCCTGAAGAAAAAATTGGGGGTTTATTCGCAAATTGTTTGGATGGTTTTTCGCCTTTGGAGGTTTTGCAACACATGGTGTTCCATCCCATGGTTTTCTAATTATGGTTAAGAAAATAGGGTTGTAATTTGATATGGGTCAATGTATTAGGGTTTTTTTTTATGTCATGGGATCCTCTCTCTCTCTCTCTCTCTCTCTCTCTCTCTCTCTCTGTCTCTCTCTCTATATATATATATATATATATTGTAAAAAATGAAGTTGGATGATAATGAATAAGAATTATATGTGTGCCTCTAAACAAGTTGATGGTTTTCTCTATTTGGGTTTCCAGTGTAAATCTCGATGTATATGTCTGATTGAATTTTTTTTTCTTTTATTTTTTTCAGAATAAGTGTGTGCATTGAATTAATGTAAGAGGTTTAAAATTTACATCCTTGAGGTCATCAAAACAAGTTATAAAGTCAATTGACAAAGACCAGAACCAATATGAGGCTAGACCCACCAAATTTTGAAGGAATACCCTTAATAAAATGTCATTGTTATTAATGAAATGCATGTCACACATTGCCATAAATTTATCCATATTCCTTTTATGACTTCATGAATTGTCATTGTTGAATATGGGAAGAAACCTTTGAGGTAAGGTTTGTACCTGTTGTTGTTGTCCCCTCAAACCCAAATGGATCATCCTTAACCTTCTTCTTGGATTTCATTGTTTCTCTCTCTCGTGTGGTTGCTCACCCTCAAGTTTTTCTTTGTCTACCACTTCAATCTCTTGTCATTTCTAGGACTATTAGGTGGTGAAATATATGGGGATAAGAAGGGAGGTCATCTCAAAAATTTATTCACTATGGATCTTTCATCCTCAACTATAAGTTCTTGATTTTGTTCAAGATTTCTTTTTTTTACTTTTGGTGAGAACTCCCTGAAATTTCTCCAGGGTGCCCAACATAGCCTAATTTTTTATGAATTCGCTTGAATCGTTACCACTCGAAAATTAGTTCCAATAAATTTGGGGCACTAGCCCTACCACTTGATTTTCTTCTTGTGCTAGCACATTCCAAGAATGCATGAGCTTAGTGCATTCTTGAGTTATTTTTAGAGAAAGATTAAAACATGGATTTGATATATCGCATTGATCTTCTAAGTCAACATGTAAGTGCATAGTTGTATTGGATTTCTATGTGACATCTTGTCCCCTATGGAGTCACAGAAATATTGAAGCCATTTCTTTTTGGGAAGGTGACGCAGACCTATCGGCCCTCGGGACCGATATCCACTCACAGGATCGTTCTATATGCCCTTCGAGCTGGATCGGCTCTTTCGATTCCTATTGGAATCTGCAAAATTATCGATCCACAGGTCCTCCTCGGCAACTCGCAATCTCGCGAGTTCGCGAGTTGAGACTCTGACTCTTCCTCCTCCAAATCCGCGATACTCGAGATCGCAAAATAGGTTTATCCCTTTCTCCTGTCAATTCCCTCCTTATGCGACCACCGACTAGACTAAGTACTAGCGCCTTTCGCTACTCGCGACTTCGCGAGTCGAAGTCTCAAACTTTCGTTCCCTTATCTCCCGAGTCTCCGAGAGGCGAGAGGTCAACAGAATGTTGACTCCTCCATATGTGTGACGTGTGTCTACCGGTCCTATTCTCGGCCCCACCTTGCGGTTCTGCCACGTGTCTCTTAGGTGCAACCTAGGCACTTCGCGACCTCGCTTCTCACAACTTCAAGCACCCAAGTTTTGGACTTTCACCCAACAAACCTCCAAGTTCACGAGATCCTCTGATCTCTGCCACCTGTCCTCCTCAAATGGATGGCTTAGATTATTTTGTGCCCTTGCTTCTCGTGACTTCAAGCACCCAAGTTTTGGGCTCTCACCCGACGAACCTCCGAGTTCACGAGACCCTCTAATCTCTGCCACCTGTCCTCCTCCAATGGACAACTTAGATTATTTTGTGACCTCACTTCTCGCGACTTCAAGAACCCAAGTTTTGGCCTCTCACCCGACAAACCTCCGAGTTCACGAGACCCTCTGATCCCTGCCACCTGTCTTCCTCAAATGGACGGCTTAGATTATTTTGTGACCTCGCTTCTCGCGACTTCAAGCACCCAAGTTTTGGGCTCTCACCTGGCGAACCTCTGAGTTCACGAGATCCTCTTATCTTTGCCACCTGTCCTCCTCCAATGTCCAAGTCCCTGATATGGGTGATCTCGCGACACGTGTGTGTCTTCCGGTGAACGACTCAGATTTCTTTGCCACCTTGGGACTTCACCTTTCGTGATTTCGCGAGTCTTGTTACAAAGGTTTCAACCCTTCACCTCCCGAAATCCTGAGATGCGATTTCACGGGTGATCCAACGGCCCTCGTTGGTTCGGATCCTACAGTCTGATTTTTTCCCGATCTTGCACTAGACGCATGTTGTCATAACTCCCCTACTCCTCTGCAAGATCTAATGGCTTTTGGGACTTCGTGAATCCTCCACGGAGGATTCTGACCGTCAAATTCCTCCTTGACAATTTTAGCGAAACGAATACGGTATCTTCACGAAAACTTGTCCACCAGCGAACCAAAGTTGTTGCGTCTCCTTCCAACGTTCAAGACACAAAGTCCTTTGAGCTTCTCCTTGACTCGAGTCTCCAAGATGACTCCTGCACGCACTCCTTGCGGAAACTTTCCAATACTTCCAAATATTGAATCCTTTGACTCTGTGCACTCCCTGTGACAACAGTCTTTCACAATTTCGCTCAGTTTGCAAACCCTGAGACTTCACTCAGCCTGCGCACTCCTTGTACGACTCTTGTGCTTAATTTTCACTTCTACGAGAATGAGAATAACATTATCTCTTCTGAGTCTTCAGAGATGAACTCTGACTTCTGTCGACGCACACCTTGCAAACAATTTCACTGCACTCCTTGCAAGAAAACTCTTACTCGGATAGAGAAACAATTGAAACTCATTCTCCACTCTCCCTCTCTTTAGATTTCAAACATTAAATATGAAATCATACATTTGCGAATAAAATCAAAATGCATAACAAAGAGTAAACAAGAATATATCAATCAGCATGGGCAACACAGAAGAGAGATTTTACACCATGAGTCTGAACTAAAAAATCTTTGTATTAATCCAGAACTTCTATACATGGGGTTTTCAACTACAACTCCCTACTCTCTTGATTGATTATTCTGCTCTTGCTAATTGTTACAGTGATACAAATGAGGGTGTCTATATCTGTTTTCCCTCCACTCCTAAAACTTTCTAATCTGAGAATTCAAAGCTACCTACTAACATAAATGCCTTCACCTAATACAGACAAGAGTGGGACGCTCAAGGTCTTTTTACAATATGGAAGTATGCCCTCCCTTGATTGTTACATTTAAGTTTGGCGCATCCAACTTCAAAAAAATTCAAACAATTTTATCATGTGCCAAAATGCGTTGGCGCCTGCCCCACGCTTGCTTGATGTTGGTGATGCTCCTGCATCAGAAGGGCTCAATGTTAAGAGCACTCTTTGAGTTCCTTGAATATTCCCCTCAACGATAGAACCTTTCTTAAAAGGAAATAACTTCAACAACTTTGGATATGATTTATCATATGTTTTCCAATGTTTTGGTTTAGATTTATGTCCTTTGTTCCTTTTGTAGTAGCTACGTGTTTGAGGAAAATAATCCTAGAGATTCATTGTTTGTTGATAATGTCACGCTAAAAGGGAATATTCTCATAATCTAGAACTTAAATCCATCTTAAATTGTCCCACTATAAGAGAATCTTGTTTGGGAGACCTTGGGTAACATCAAACTCAACACATATTCTAGCATATGTGTAGAAACCCAATTGAAACCACTCTAGATCTATGTTTATGTTATTTCCCAAAGTATTTACAATATCTTTAAAAGTTGATAGATGCAAAAATGAAGGGGAAAATTTGGGTGTTGAACCTAAATGGGTATTTTTGATAGAGACATAGTGGTAGGATTGAAAAATGGAAACAATGGAATAACAAAAAGGCCCACTCTGCCCCGAAACCAAGGGCCCTTTTATAATACTCTTTGATAATCAATGGGAATGGAAAACTTAACAATAAATAAACCCTTAGAGAAAAGATAAACCACACAATCTTTTGTCTAGGTTGAATAAATCCATTGGTACAATTCTGAAGTAGAAGACCATAAATCATTGAATTTGCATGTTAATGAAGAGGATTTGTAAAATGAAATTAACTCTTTGACATCCATCTTAGAGACCTCCATCTTTGGAACTACTTCAAAGTTATCCATAATATACACACTGGATAGAGGAGAGTTTAGAGCAACATAATTAGAAGGTTTGTTTAAGATTGCATCCTTGAAGGAAACGGGGTTTGAAGTTAAAGACACTCTAGGGCTCACCTCTCCTTCACATAACTGCAGTACCCAAGCGATGGTTGAGTCTTTGCATATGCTATAGTTGGAAAAGATAGATTGATCTTTCATTTGTTCACCCTAAAAAGGAAGGCAATGTTAATCCACATCAATTCCTTGTAAAAACTCCAATTCTTACTTTATATTTTCTACATAATCGACAAAATTTAGCCACAAGAGTATGGTATTTCCAATAAGATACTTAACCATAATCTAATATCAAATGTGTGATATTTCTACATTCCAAAAGTAGAAGAAGTAGATAAGCATGCAAGAAATATTTTGGAGAGGAGTTAGTAGTCACCAATTTTTTGAAGAATTCCAATACAGATGTCCCCAAAGGATCTATTGCACTTTGCAATTATAATTTGTGATTTTCCTTTGATAATTTGGACACACAAAATTCACTTTGGACTTAATAAAGGAAAATCTAAACCAAATTTACAATATGCCACCATAGTTTATGTTTGCGAGGGATGACAATCTTCCACCACCTCGACAATCTAATAATACATCTCCTTGATAACACATTTTGTGATATCAATGACATTATTAAAAGTACTACCCATTGGTTCCATGTTTATAAATTTATCATTGCATAATGAGGGGAGAATTTTTTTTATAGAATGTATTCATTTGCATAATGGGAGCCCAGACTTAATAAACTCAACTTCTCTTGGACCCACTAAGATCATGTAACTATTGTTGGTTGTTTTGTTTCTTATTACACGAGTTTCATATTATTAACTAATTACTTAATCAACATTTATTGAATATGAGGGCGGAGGAAATTGATATAAAAGATAAAATTACAATTGTTCATAAGCATACTCATTTTTGGTCTAAATCCACTTCATTGTAGAAGGGACTCCTGTGAACCCACTAAATATGAATAGAGAATCTCTACCCTCATCCTCCTATGTTTTTAGGAGTAACATCTAAACACTCAAAAAAAATATTAACATGTTTTTATTATACCTTTATATTTTTTATCAACTTAACACCCAATTTCTTCTTCACATAAACTTATATAAAAAATTCATTTGTCATCTTTTTGAAAACTTTGAAATTAACATTTATATAAATATAATGTATACAAAATCATTATTAATCATTATTAAATTTTTTTATAATTTTAACAAAAAAGTTTTAACAATTATATATAAAACAAAAAATGAATAATATCTAAAAAAAAATAAAAAAAGATTAACATTAATTATATATATTTATATATATATATATATATATATATATATATATATATATATATATATATATATAAACCTTTTTTATAAATTTTCCAAAAACATTTGACAGAGTTTATGATAAACACTGAGTTCACCATTTCATACAATGATCAGTCTACGCAACTACACAAGTAATATAATATAATGCAAAACTATTCAAGGCCACTATCATTAACTATACATCAAATCAGATTAAATTTAAAAAAAAATTCTTTTGGAATTTATGTTCACGATAAGAGCATGTTTCTATATAATTCTGTGTCAAGACAGACCAATTTATGTAACTCATTGAAAATTAATATTTTTTAAAAGTTTCTTTTGAAATTTCTGTTCATGGTAAGATCGTGATTCTATATAACTGTGTGTCAAGACATACTCTACTTTTTGTAACTCTGTGTTAAGAAAGATCAAAGTATTTGTAGATCAAGTCAATTTATTACTTGGATTGTGGATATCCATGATGCTTGAGGAAAACTTCAAATTTAGATAGTTTGGTGATCTTCAAACACAAGTCCAACAAATGCAAAATACCTCACATCCATTTTCCGTATAAAATTTTACATATCTTCATTTTGCTCTGCACAGATACACATTTAGTTTCAAATCTTACTACTCCTCAACAACAAATATAGAAATAAAAATTGATTTACGATACCTCATAACATCTTAACAAACATTATTAAATTACAAGCTCTACTAACATCTTAATAAACATTATTAAATTACAAGCTCTACCAAATTATTAAGTAATGTTAGAATCCTAAAATAGATAACTTCTATAAGTAATGTCAGAAATTAAAATACTTAACTAAATTACTATTTGTATAACAACAACATAGCCAATAGAAAATTAGCACAAAATATATTTTTAGAAACTACTAATAAATAACAGCAAAATCCCCATGAAGAGGCAACATAACCCTATGATATAGATCAACATGGAATCAGATTTGTAGTATTGACATCACAGAAATCATTAAAAATGAAAACCCAAAAAGAATTGAGCCCTTTCATCTTTGAACCAATAAACTGTTTACACTCTAACCAATTCAAACATGATGCACAACATCCTTTGCTTCTATTATGCTCACTAATTATTCCCCACGGGGACGCAATACATTCATAAGTCCATTCATAAAATGATGAAACAGTTTGTGTTTTTTCACAATATTGGAAATCAAATTTGTTGCATTGTGGCTAACATAAAAGCTTTTAGTGATCCCTTATAACAGTGCCAAGGCTCGTCTCTTGATAAGACCAAATGAAATAGCTAACCTTTTTACGTAACTGCTGAGAATGTGTCCCTTCTCGCTGTGACTGACAGAATTTTTGTATTGGGTGCATACCTTGCCTCTTGTATATACCCAGCAAAGTTCTTCAGCATTGCATAAATGTTCCTGTAGTTTGTAAATTCTGTAA
>ML795404.1:84659-95327 GCA_009831015.1 Picea engelmannii
TCCCTTCTCGCTGTGACTGACAGAATTTTTGTATTGGGTGCATACCTTGCCTCTTGTATATACCCAGCAAAGTTCTTCAGCATTGCATAAATGTTCCTGTAGTTTGTAAATTCTGTAAACCAACTTTTATTTGATCTTTTGGGTGATGGGGTGTTGGGAAACTACAAGGGACTGGGTAGGTTCATTGTCCATGTCATTTGTTTTGAATTTTATTTTTAAACTACAAGGTTATTATGAGACTCAGAGAGTAGGGTGACCTGGCCTAATCCGACGCAACAAACCGGTGAAAAATAATCAAGAAGTTTACTTGATTCTTGTAGGCAGTCAAGTGTGAGTTCGTCAAACCATACATAACAATTAATTGCGCAAAATTAAGTAACAATCTAATGGGGAGCTGTTACAAATAGGGAATCAATCCTACGGATCTAATCGAAGTTAGATATATCATTCAAGAAATACAAAAAAGGAGAGAGAAACTGCCTCTAGTTTGATTGAACTGGGGTTACTTAGCTTTTTCCACGCAGTAAAGTGTGAGTTTATTCGTGTATTATCGATATGTTCATTTAAAACAAATATAAAACTTTGTGTTTAAGCAAAACAAGAGTGCAATGCATTTAATTATAGATATCTATTTTTTTAATTATTTAAAACAAATAAAAAACACTTGATGTAGTGGAAAGCATTTAATTATAGATGTAGAAAATATATTGATCATAATTTTTTTTAAAGATATGATAGGAAATTTTATAATCATAGAAACATTTCCAAAACACCATTCATGGTGAATCTAAGTTTATTGTTCACAATCACACATGTTCCTAACAACACAGATTTCTACACAAAGAAGGAAAGGGGAATAAGACTTAAACTAGATGAAATTAATGACAATGGACTCAAATTATTTCATGATTTAGTTATACAACCACCACTCCCTTACAATAGATTAGAATGTTGATAAACTTTGACTTTTATTAGTGTTGTTGGGAGTAGTTCTTGTACTATCCAACAAATGTGTTATATCTGATTGGAATTTTAGACCAAGCTCAAAAACGTGTCCCTGATACTTTGTAGTGTCCTCAAAATATCCATCATAGTAGGTCGTTCTTCAGGGGATTCATTTGTGCAAAGAAAACCCACATTTATTAGTTGATTGAGGCAATTGAGGTCCTTATCTTCTTCAATACATGTACTAGTCATTCTCAGTAGACCCATGTCCACCACTTCACTTACTCGGTTTGGAAAATGACTCCACACACATTTCTGCAAGTCCATTCCTTCCACAAACATGTTGTGGGTTGGCTTTTTTTTAGTGAGCACCTCCAATAATAGTATTCCATAGCTATAAACATCACCTTTTGTTGTAACTTGTCTACCCATTCCATATTCTGCATTCATATATCCTCATCTTAAGGTTTTCATTTCAAAGTTTTAAATAAATATAAGAAACTCATAACATTGCTTAATATGCTATCTAGTTTAAATAATATCTGGAGGAATGTACCCTATTGATCCTTTAAGTGCATGTGTGGAAATGAAAGCCGAATCCTCATCATTTGCAAAAAATATGGTAGCAATGCCAAAGTCTATTAAGTATGATGTCATATCTTCACCTAGAAGGACATTGTTAGGTTTCAAATCGTAATGGATTACTTGCATGAAACAATGATGATGAAGATATGTCATGGCCTGTGCAATATCTATATCTAGTTCTATATTCAACCTTTGAATCAAACTCAAACCACTTTCTTCTTCTCCATTTGGGTATAACCACTTCACCAAGCTTCCATTTGGCATTAATGGAAATATTAAAGCTTTGATTTGGTGGTTTGAATAAGAAGTTATGATTTTAACCAAATTCCGATGTCTAACTCTACCCAAAACTTTGCACTCCCTGTCAAAACTCTTATGAGCCGCTTCATTTTTCAGATTAAGAAGCTTGATAGAAATCATTGTGTCATCATTGAGAATCCCTTTGTACACTTTCCCAAAACTACCAACTCCTAACAAGTTGGCATCACTAAAGTCATCTGTTGCAGTGATGAGCTATGCATAGGAAATTCTTCGGTGCTCCACATTTAAGGATGCCTCAACCTCTCTAAGAATATGTTTTTTGTTATTTTGTCTCCACGAGATTCCCATAAAAAAACAAAATATGACTCTTTTCAAAGAAATGGATTTTGAAATATAGCAATCACTGCTATACCACAAGTCCACAACCATATAACAATCGCTACTATGCTATGCGTGAGAGTTTTCATTTAATTTATAGAAACGTAGATTCATTTTTAACCTCATATAAATGTTTTGTATATATTTTTTAGGTGACGATAATTTAAAAAATAGTAACCATACATCAGAATTAATGAGATTTTCCACCAGAATTAATGAGATTTTCAGAATATGAAAACAGTGTTTGAAAGGACAATAAATTTTCGAATATGAAAACGCTGTTTGAATTTTGAATAGTAAATATTCAACTACAATTCACGCGGTGCAAGGGACAGGGCAGAGATTCTCTCAATATGGAAACGGTTTTTTGAAATGTGGGCAGCAAGCTCCATCGGTCCCACTCTCTGGGCAGCAAGCTCCATCGGCCCGCCGCCCCGCGTGAAAGTTCTGAATATGAAAACTCTCTTTAAATTTTGAATGGAGCCATTCACGCGGGCACGACTTTAATATTCAACAACCATTCACGCGGTGCACATCTGACATATGAGAACGTCATCTTTGAAATTCGAATATTAGAAATAGAAAATTTTAAAAAGCTATTATATATTAATCATATATTTCACTTTAAAGAAAAACTATTATCTATTTAACTATTTTCTGCTTTTAACTATTTAAAAAAAAAAAAAACTTTTTAATAACTAGTATCTTTATTTTGAATGTGTTATTTTGAAAATATTATGTTTGAAATTTGAAAGCTAGGATGATTTTTTTATAATTATAAGAAAACATCATCATCTTTAAATTTTTGAAAGGCATTAATTGAGAGGATAAGATTTTTAGGGTGAGATAAATAAATAGTATTTAAATTATCTTGTTTTTTTTTTTGAGTAAATTTGTCTTAAAGATGGTTGGAACTATGTTGGAAGTTAGAGTTGTTGGAAACATATCAACGGATTTCCCAACATGCACATGCATGCAACTATATTTAGATTGTGCATGCATACACTCTTTTGTGAACAAATTGTGTAATTGGTGGATCTAATTATCATCAACAGAGATGCTATATATACGAGCATACCCAGTGGCAAGAATAACTTTGCATTGTCAAAGCTCAAAATGTAGATTAATGTCTGAAATAGAAAGTCTTAAAAAACTATTATCTATTTAACCATTTCAAAAGTTTGGTGATATTTTGCTTAAAAAAATTATTTATTTAACTATTTTATATTAACTAGATTTAAACAAAAAGAAATATCTCTAATAAAGAGCATCTTTATTTTGAATTTGTTATTTTTTAAAGAATAGTGGATGTTATTATTTTAATGTTTTTTTTTTAAGTATAGATTATTAATATTTTTATAACATAAATGTGTTTAATTTTTATTAAGTATTAATAGTATAAATGTATTTAATTTCTATTAATTTTTAAACAGATTAGATATACATTATTTAATCTTTAAATAAAAGTATAAAAACAAATTAAATATATATTTTAATGATTTAAAAATAAGTTAAGAGGAAGTATAAAAACAAATTATATATATATTATAATGATTTAAAAATAGGTTAACCTCTTAATAAAATAGGTTAACCTCTTAATAGAGTATGATTCTTTTATAATTATAAGAAAACAACATGATCTTTAAATCTTTGAAAACACTATGTTTGAATTTTGAATAAGCAATAATTGAGAGGATAAGACTTTTAGGATCTGAAATCCTACATGTTTGTCGCATGAAGAAGAGTCGAAGGCCACTCGTGGGTCTATGAGTGGAAGCTAGGATGACATTTTTATAATCATAAGAAAACATCATCATCCTTAAATCTTTGAAAACGCTATGTTTGAATTTTGAATAGGCAATAATTGAGAGAATAAGACTTTTAGGATATGAAATCCTACATGTAAGAACAGTGAAGGCCACTGGTGGGTCTAGAAGTGGAAGCTAGGATGACTTTTTTATAATTATAACAAAACATCATCATCTTTAAATTTTTGAAAACACTATGTTTGAATTTTGAATAGGCATTAATTGAGAAGATAAGACTTTGAGGGCGAGATAAATAAATAGTATTTAAATTATCTAGTTATTTTGAGTAAATTTGTCTTAAAGATGGTTGGAACTATGTTGGAAGTTAGAGTTGTTGGAAACATGCCAACTAATTTCCCAACATGCACATGCATGCAACTATATTTAGAATGTGCATGCATGCAGTCTTTTGTGAACAAATTGTGTAACTAGTGGATCTAATTATAATCAGTTAGTCTTGTTGTTTGAGAGATGCTATATATACGAGCATACCCATAGAGGTGAAGTGAACAAATAGAGGTGAAGTGAGCAATGAGCAATGTGTAGTAGAGTGTGTGAGCAAGACACAATACTGTGGAGTACACTATGTTTGTGAGGAGAGGATGGTTGTATGTCTCTGGTGGCTATTGTAATTCTCCCTTGAATAATAAGAATATCGACTATCATTACTCAATATTTTTTTCCAGTGTTGAGTTTCCACATAAATCACTGTGTCAATTGTGTGATTGTTGTTGTGTTTGATTTGTTGTTCTCGATTTTATGCTTTGTAGTTTCTTTGTTTTGCTTCCACTACCCAACAAGTGGTATCAAGTAGGCTTGCATGAGTTCGAGAAAGCCATTAGACTAAATTTGGTGTGTGAGAAACTTTGAAAATCTTAAAAAACTATTAATTATTTAACCATTCAAAGATTGGTGATATTTCACTTTAAAGAAAAAACTATTATCTATTTAACTATTTTATGTTAACTATTATCTTTATGTCTTCATTTTGAATTTGTTATTTTTTTTTAGAATAGTGGATGTTATTATTTTAATGTTTTGTAAGTATAAATTATTAATACTTTTATAACACAAATGTGTTTAATCTTTATTAAGTATTAATAGCATAAATATATTTAATTTATATTAGTTTTTAAACGAATTAAATATACATTATTTAATCTTTAAATAAAAATATAAAAACAAATTAAATATATATATTAATGATTTAAAAATAGGTTAATCTCTTAATGGAGGATGACTTTTTTATAATCATAAGAAAACATTGTCATTTTTAAATATTTGAAAACACTATGTTTGAATTTTGAATAGGCATTAATTGAGAGGATAAGACTTTTAGTATTTGAAATCCTACATGTCTCTTGCATGAAGAATAATGGAAGGCCACTAGTGGGTCTAGCATTGGAAGCTAGGATGGATTTATTATAATGATAAGAAAACATCATCATCTTTAATTTTTTGAAAACACTATGTTTGAATTTTGAATAGGCATTAATTGAGAGGATAAGACTTATAGGGTGAGATAAATAAATAGTATTTAAATTATCTTTTTTTTTTTGGTAAATTGTCTTAAAGATGGTTGGAACTATGTTGGAAGTTAGATTTGTTGGAAATATGCCAACGAATTTCCCAACATGCACATGCATGCAACTATATTTAGAATGTGCATGCATGCACTCTTTTGTGAACATAATGCACTCTTTTGAAGAGAGGATAGTTGTATGTCTGTGTTGGCTATTGTAATTCTTCCTTGAATAATAAGAATATCGACTATCATTGCCAAGTGTTTTTTCTCGCATTGGGTTTCCACATAAATCACTGTGTCAATTGTGTGATTGTTGTTGTGTTTGATTTGTTGTTCTAAGTTTTATGCTTTGTAGCTGCTTTGTTTTTCTTCTGCTACCCAACAAGTGGTATCAGAGCGACTTCTTACTGAACCTGCACATGGAAGATTCAATCTAATCACTACAAGAGCTCAATTCGTGTGCTGCATGCATGCACATAACTCAAGGTATTATGAAACTAGATGTTTTTTTATGCATGGATAATAAGAGGATCGCTTTGGTAAGAGGATGGCCATGGTAAATTAATGGATGGAGTATGTTATAATATTCTATGGAGGATCGTTTCTTTTTTTAAGTGGGTGGAATTATTTGAAGAGCATCGCCCTTTTTTATTACAAGGTAAGAGGTGGATCCTTTATGTGTTGGTAAAATGTTTTGAGTTACAAAAAATTTAATAGTAGTGGTTTTGGAGTTTTCTGTTAATGGCAAAAGTGCAAAGTTTTAAGTTTGAGGTGGAGAAATCTAGTGGCAAGAATAGCTTTGTGCCGTGGAAGCTCAAGATGCGGGATTTGCTTGTGCAACAAGAATTGCAAAAGGTGTTGGTTGGAAAGATAAAAAAAAATGACAAGCATGATAGAGGAGGATTGAGAAGATTTGGATGCAAGATCCCTTAGTACCATTCATTTATGTCTGAAATAGAAAATCTTAAAAAACTATTATCTATTTAACCATTCAAAAGATTGGTGATATTTCACTTTAACAAGCTATTATTTATTTAACTAATTTATGTTAACTATCTATTTAACTATTTTATGTTAATTATTTAAAGAAAAAGAAAGATCTTTAATAAGGAGTATCTTTATTTTGAATTTGTTATTTTTTTTCAAAGAAGAGTGGATGTTATTATTTTAATGTTTTTTTAAGTATAGATTATTAATATTTTTATAACATAAATGTGTTTAATTTTTATTAAGTATTAATAGTATAAATGTATTTAATTTCTATTAGTTTTTAGATCTTTAAATAAAAGTATAAAAACAAATTAAATATATATTTTAATCCAAATTAAATATATATTTTAATGATTTAAAACTAAGTTAACTTCTTAATAGAGTATGATTTTTTTATAATCATAAGAAAACATCTATCATCTTTAAATCTTTGAAAACACTATGTTTGAATTTTGAATAGGCAATAATTAATAATTGAGAGGATAAGACTTTTAGGATCTGAAATCCTACATGTTTATTGTATGAAGAACATTCGAAGGCCACTCGTGGGTCTAAGAGTGGAAGCTAGGATGACTTTTTTATAATCATAAGAAAACACCATCATCTTTAAATCTTTGAAAACACTATGTTTGAATTTTGAATAGGCAATAATTGAGAGGATAAGACTTTTAGGATTTGAAATCCTACATCTCTGCCGGATGAAGAACAGTCGAAGGCCACTCGTGGGTCTAGGAGTGGAAGCTAGGATGAATTTTTTATAATGATAAGAAAACATCATCATCTTTAAATCTCTGAAAACACTATGTTTGAATTTTGAATAGGCATTAATTGAGAGGATAAGACTTTGAGGGTGAGATAAATAAATAATATTTAAATTATCTTGTTTTTTTGGGTAAATTTGTCTTAAGGATGGTTGGAACTATGTTGGAAGTTAGAGTTGTTGGAAACATGCCAACTAATTTCCCAACATGCACATGCATGCAACTATATTTAGAATTTGCATGGATGCACTCTTTTGTGAACAAATTGTGTAACTGGTGGATCTAATTATAATCAGTTAGTCTCGTTGTCTGAGAGATGTTATATATACGAGCATACCCATAGAGGTGAAGTGAGAAATGAGAAATGTGTAGTAAAGAGAGTGAGCAAGACACAATACTATGGAGTACAGTGTGCCTATGAGGAGAGGATGGTTGTATGTTTGTGTTGGCTATTGTAATTCTCCCTTGAATAACAAGAATACCGACCATCATTTCCCATTGTTTTTTTTCGCATTGGGTTTCCACATAAATCACTGTGTCAATTGTGTGATTGATGTTGTGTTTGATTTGTTGTTCTTGGTTTTATGCTTTGTAGTTGCTCTATTTTGCTTCCGCTACCCAACAAGTGGTATCAAAGAAGGTGAGCCAAGCCGAATGGATCTGCATGAGTTCAAGAAATCCATTACACGAAATCTAGTGTGTGAGAGCAACTTCTTACTGAACCTGCACATGGAAGATTCGATCTAATCACTACAAGAGCTCAATTCGTGTGTTGCATGCATGCACAAAACTCAAGGTATTATGAAAGTGGACGTTTTTTTTATGCATGGATAATAAGAGGATCGCTTTGGTAAGAGGATGGCCATGGTAAATTGATGGATGGAGTATGTTATAATATTTTATGGAGGATCATTTCTTTTTTTAAGTGGGTGGAATTATTTGAAGAGTATCGCCCTTTTTTATTACAAGGTAAGAGGTGGACCATTTATGTTTTGGTAAAAGGTTTTGAGGTACAAAATATTTATTAAATATTTTCTTTAAAATATTTAACCGATATTTTTTTGAGGTTTGAGGTTCAAAAATTCCTCTATATTATGGCTTGGTTTTATAAGTAGTGGTTTTGGAGTTTTTTTGTTAATGGTGAAAGTGCAGAGTTTTAAGTTTGAGGTGGATAAATTCAGTGGCAAGAATAGCTTTGCGCTGTGGAAGCTCAAGATGAGGGATTTGCTTGTGCAACAAGGATTGCAAAAGGGGTTGGCTGGAAAGATAAAGAAACTGACAAGCATGCCAGACGAGGAATGGAAAGATCTGGATGCAAGAGCCCTCAGTACCATTCATTTGTGTCTGGCAAATGAACAAAAATTGTTGATCACTTGAATGTTTTCAATACTTTGATTTGTCAATTATCTAGTATGGACATAACATATGAAGATGAGGACAAGGCGGTTACACTATTGTGTTCATTTCCTAATTCTTGGGATCATCTGGTCACATCTATGTGGTTTATCTCAAAAGATGCCATTGATTATGACACTATTGTGGGAGCTTTGTTGTCTGAGGAGATGAGGAAAAGATCTAGTAAGGAAACCTCAACACCAGAAACAATGGTGGTTAGAGTTCGATCTACAGAAGGAGGGAAAGATAAAAAAGGTACATCCAGGTCTAAGTCAAAAGATAGTAAGGGTAAGGGAAAATGTTGATTCTATGGAAAATATGGGCATCTCAAGAAGGATTGTTGGAAAAGACAACAAGCATCCAAAGAGGTCTCCACAAAAGAAGAAAATTCAACTACAGGTATGGTTGATGAAGTTTTTTCTGTCTATTGTGTCTCACCACATGTGTTCACATAGAAGGTGTAGGGCGGTGATGGTTGAGTCACCGTGGGAAAAAAAAATTATATTTACTTTGGAATTGTAACAAGAATTGATTGCATGTAAATGAGCATATGTCTGTAATACCTAGATAGGCATGCGTACCCCTGGTTTACTAGGTCAGCTATGAAAATTCTATACATAGATTTAGGTAGATTGAATATGTGGGGGGGCATGTATGTTGGGTTAACCGTGACTCAGTGAAAGAGTTAATGAGTCAAATCTGGTTTTTAGGTCAAAGAATGTGGTTTTTCGAGTCCATGTTTTTTGGATAGCCTGTGTTATTGTGTCCATGGATTGCATGTAATGAAGACTATAAAAGGCTTAGTGAACTCCATTGTAAATGGGCCTGGAGGTAAGTGATGAAGGCTTACTTGGACGGCTTGGTTGGACTTGGTCAAGGGAATGTTTGTGTTAAGGTGGAATATTGAGACTCCAATATAAAGTCCCTGGAGGTGAGCGACAAAGGTTCACTTGGATTGGTTTGGACGGATTTGGTCAAAGTTGTTCGAATGCAAAGTTTGAGGTGGAGCAATGTGTCCAGGTTAGAAAGGTGGGTCTGTAGAAATGATGATGTGTTGGCAGGTCAATCAAGTGTTTAAGAATATATGATGGAGGTAGGTTCATATCCATGGAACTTGGAAAGTATTTCAAGGAAGCTACGATCGAATAGGCATGTTCAACAATGCCAAGTTGCAACAATAGTTGTGGACAGAAGTAATTGAGCTATATGGTAACTTGGTCACCATCTGTTGCAAAAGACACGAATATTCAAGAAGAGGTATGAACATGTCATCTGGTAATTACTCAAATGTGAAATTATTCAGTCATGATGCTTATGTTTTTTATCATCGCTTTAAGTAGGACCCAGATCAAACAAGTAGATCTTTGATATGGTGATGATGTTAAGGGGTGCAGATTGTGGGATCCTACTACCCACATAATCATCATGGACATAGATGCAGTGTTTGATGAATCTTCTTTTATAAAATTAAACATAGTAAAAGATGAAAGGTACAAAGCATGACTGGTAGCAGAAGGATATTTGGAAGGTATTAATTTCCATGAAAGTCTCTCACCAGTTGTTAAAACATTGTTTCTATTCATGTTGTGTTAGCATTAGTTGTGTTAGTACAACTAGATGCTAAAATTGTTTTACATGGAACTTTTTGGATAAGGGGATGTATATGGAACAACTAGAAATGTTAGTTTAGAATCACAATAAAAGATTTGTTTGCAAACTCGAGAATCATTGTATGGCCTAAAGCATGTTAGGAAAATGGTACAAGATGTTTGATTCCTTCATAGTGAGCCAAATTTTACAAGAAGTGAGTATAACCATTGTGGTTATGGTATATTTATTATCTTGGTGTTAAATTTTATGCTTGTTGCAAGCACAAGCATGCGTGAGATCAACATGTTGGCTCACTTGGTTATGATGTTTGATATGAAGGATCTGGGAGCAGAAAAATAAATCTTGGGCATGGAAATACACAAACACAAGAAATATGGTAAGCTTGGTTATCACAACAGAAGTATGTGGT